>JZLH01S0636409.1:46901-64905 GCA_001188425.1 Eucidaris tribuloides | reverse complement strand
ATTATGTTCAATTTTCATCCGTAAACGGTTTTAACCTCTTCATCATGACACATGCGGCTACTCATTTCTTATTCAAAGCATCGTAATTGTAGAATCAATAAATTTCTTCCGCCATTAGGCCTACTAGTCCTACTTCATAAACAGATTCTCACCCGAACTCCTGACGCAATCCTAAATTCACAGTAGTGGTTCCACTTTTCTAGTAGAGGCAGACGGACGACAGTGAAAATGATATACAATATTCATAAATGACTTTTGTGTTGAGCAAATTGTGGCTAAGCTGCCCAATGTATTTTTGATTAAACGTTGATGTGCGCAGTGACATGATTAAGAGAAGTTAAACAATACCTCAAAAACCATTTGAGTTAAAAACCTGATACCAATACAACAATGGTCGGACAGTATATTCAGGCTTGTAGGATTTGTTTTGAATGCGTTTACTCGAGGAGAAGCAAGCATTAATTTGCCAGTATAGAATTAATTTCCGACCCTGATTGGAATTGATTCCATAGAAAGCTACAAAACAAATTTACCGTCACAGCATTTTATGAAGATAATTTTTCAACAAAAGAGGAAATTAAAGATTGTGAAATTTTCACAGCAGAAAATTTAAACATTATACTGAGAGCACCGAGGGATAGTTTCAATCTTGATATTTACCTTTAATTCAGTGTGGCATGACATTTCGCCTGGATGGATAATACGTCTCTTTCACGATCTCCTGTCGCAGTGACTCATGAATGAGTGTGTTTTATAACATTTCCGACAATTTTCATCTGTAGGAACCACTATAATGGATTACTACAAATTTGCATTACCATTACGACCATTACGCAACATTAGGAAAACAGAATAGTAAAATATTATGCACTGTCGTGATAGCTGGTTTAAAAGAAGATGAAGGAGGCGAAGGGACTGACGGAAAGAGTGGAAATTTAGTCTTGTCATTCTTCTCACGAAAGTTTTACTCTTGGAAGTCTCCCAACTAAAGAAGACGAAGCAATGTTTTGTTCTCTTAACGGAACAGCAGGTCTCACTCTGAAGTATATTTTGCAACTTATGGAGAAATACGCCCTCTATCGGGATTCTAACTCCCCACTCTGTGCCTGAACAAAACGGAGACGGGGTAGTCCATTCTAAAAACCCATCAAAGGTCATTATCCGTGTGATGTAATTATGAGTAATTATAATCTAATCGTAATGTTCATTTATTACTTCCTACTTGAACATTGATGTC
The DNA here is from genome assembly GCA_001188425.1 of Eucidaris tribuloides. Taxonomy (NCBI): domain Eukaryota; kingdom Metazoa; phylum Echinodermata; class Echinoidea; order Cidaroida; family Cidaridae; genus Eucidaris; species Eucidaris tribuloides. The sequence continues at coordinate 63,668 of JZLH01S0636409.1, read as the reverse complement.
ATAACGTTTGAGTAAACGAATTGCTTCGAGACAGCCAACAACAAAGACTGACAGAAAAGTATATTGGTGTCAGTGTTTCTCTGTAGTATACTAGGGATCATATGACGTAGCTCTGATTATAAGTTAATCTGAGAAATGACGAATTAATGCTATAATTATGACATGACCAAATAAAGACACACAAAAATCCCGTGTTTACAATATAATTACATGAGTAGTTCGGCACAGTTTTAGATGTCACCTAAGATTGACCATAAATTGGACCAATTAAATTAGTCACGTGATGACTAATAATGACAGTTAATGAAAATAACGACGGTTTATAACAAGTCAAAGGTGTTATCGGTACTAGGTACATGGTATAAGCGAAACATGAGTATACAACAAGACGAGCAAAAAAGGTGGGAATAGTGGTAATTGGGTCAAGGAATAATTGATTTGATAAAGCCGATTGGCCCACACAGAGGCTAATTGGTCACAAAGGTCCGAAATAGAAGGGTCACGTGGTCCAAAAACATCGATGGACTGGGAACAAAGGAACAATGATAGGCGAATATCATTGGCTGACAAGTTGCTGTTTGTTTAAATTTCCATTCTTTCGGACCACTGATTGTATATTGTTTATAAAAAATCATATAATATGTTTCTCAATCCGAACTGTGACCCCCCCCCCCCCACGCACTCACAAACACACAAACACATAGGCACTGGAATTTGCTTACAGGATTCCACAATTGCTATCAGTAGGCCGTGTAGTGTGGAAAAAATATATCAATATGAAGTTGCGTTCCTCGATGAGCTTGAAATGAGATGAACTAAAAATGACTTTTTGTGATTTATTGAAGACATACTAGCAAGGAAAGAACATAATTGTGTTTCATTAATATAGTACAGACAGGTATGGTATTAAAAAAAGTAATGGGAGTTACAGTTAAATAGAATGCACAAAACGTTAAATTGTGGCCGCTCCGACAGGTAGGGAGCAATGTCGCAACGGACAAAATCCACAGAAACGCCGAAACCAACCCAATCATATTTTGGTGTTTTTCAATTTCAGTTTACAAGTTGATATCTATTCTACAAATGTCGTCAGCTTTTTGACCCCCCCCGACTCACACACACACACACACACACACACACACACACACACACACACACACACACACACACACACACACACACACACACACACAATTTGCTTACAGATTCATATACAGAGAGCTATATATCAAGAAAGGTAAAGGGGTTAAGGGAGTGGAACTCTAACAAGAAGTAACTTTTAAGTTCTTAGAACAGTGAAACAAAGCAGTGAACATTTTGACGGTAATGAACATTATACACGAAAGTTATGAGTCTCAGAAACAAGTAATTTGGCACCTCTGCACACATGAGTATGCTATACCATCAAATCTCCATTGGTACTGTGCAAAACCTTTCACTAATTTATACTTTTCCTGGGGGTTAACTCCCGTTGCACAGGTGTTTTAAGGCTGTCCAATGCATATTAATTCAAAAATTAGATTCATGCAAGTTGTCCAAATCGTAGCCATGTAACCAACATAATTATGACATTTCGATTTTTAATCTAAAAAAGTGGACTAGTTCAAAGGGGGCTGCAGCCTAGTTCACCGACCACAGCAGCTGACAAAGTGACAAAAGACAGCGAAATGTGGCAAACACTTGTGAAGAAGAAGCTATCTCACCTCTCCTGAGGTGATTTGGGCGGCTTAAGTAATTGAGTAAGTAAGCTAGTAAGCAAGTAAGCAAGTAAGTTAGTAAGTATGCACGTATGTAAGTAAGTGAACATCAGTTCATTAAGTTGGCAATTAATTAAGTAGGTTAGTTAGTGTGTAAGTAATTACGTATAGGTAAGTGTGTATGTGAGGTAGGTTGAGTAGGTAAGTGAGTAAATGTGTGGGTAAATAATTAAGTGAATAAGTGAGTAAATAAGTAATTAGTAAAGTAAGTTAGAGAGTGAGTGAGTGAATACGTGAGTGAATAAATAAGTAATTGATAACGAGTCGAGTCTTCGAGAGGAAAACTAGTCTTACTTTTCTAGAAAAATTGTATTTACTTAAGTATAGTTTTATGTACAACTTAAAATCCACATTGGCATCTTCATGCGGACTTTGTAAGTTTCAAACTCCCCCTTCCCTCTTAAAATTCTATCTTTGTGTTTATAGCATCGTGCTCCTCAACGTACTGGATTTGAAACAATTTCAAATTTTCTTAATTTTTAATTAATGTTTTCAGCTATAGATATCTTGTAACTAGGTTTAATTCACCTTTGGATATAGCTTTTCATGATATCAAACAAGTAAGAGCAGATACGAATATACGCACATACCCACGCACGCACTAAGACAGACAAACAGACAGACACACAGACACAGACACAGACACACACACACACACGCACACACGCACACACAGACACACAGACACACATACACACGCGCACACACACACACACACACACACCTTCACACACACACACCTTCACACACACACACACACACACATACACTCACACACACACTCACACACACACACACACACACACACACACACACACACACACACACACACACACACACACACACACACACACACACACACACACACACACACACACACACTAACACTAACACTATTATGATCCATTACTTGCCGCGCTGAGTCATTCCTATATATAATTATTATACTATTTTCAATATCAGGTCATCTTTAATTCTCTTTTTACAAAACGCGGCTGAATTGATAAGCATATTCTGTCACGCTGCTCAAAATAATTACGTACCTCTCATCATTTTTACATAATCTTTTTTTTTTCCAAATTAAAAGATAAAAAAAAAAATGAGATTCAAATTATTGATTAGGCACACCTGTCCCCCTCACCAAACAGTGCCATATCTATGACGGTCATGTCTATGGCTGATCACATCTCCCGTTTTTGTCAGGGTATAAATTTAGACAAACTGAAAAAGGTCAGTTGGATACCGCGAAACAATTTCGAACTGCATTACCAGCAGTGTTAGCCATCTCTCCCGCACTATAGACGTTTATTCAAATAATGATATCCTCGACATATCCCAGATTATGATGGCACAGCAACTGGAAGACCAAACTTCTAAAAGTCACTTGCATGTAAAAAAAAAAATGATTACAATAAAGATACATTCACACTCGATGACCTACTTGATCAATGCTCAGCTCTATTATTTTGGATTTGTAAGAGATGCAGTTATACCAATATATGCATTTACGTGAGGTCATTACGTGTTGAACATTTTAAGGCATAAAAACTCAAATAGGATCAAGCAACGAAAGGTTCTGAAATAATGAATTTTGTTTTATTGTAATAGGTCACCTGGCCCTAAAATCAAATAGTTACTCTGAAGGATCCATACAATTGACAAATATGATTTATTATCAATTATTATCAATTATATTTTAGCATTGCTTATCATATCTATTAGTTGTTATTAACAATTATTAATTATCTTTTGTTACGAAAATGCATGTTTCCATAGTATAAAGCGTCGATATAACGGTTTCATAACATAACTACTCCCCTTTTAGATTATTGAGCCTCGATCTGCAAATAAATGGACCTTGAATAAAAGTGAATCATTCCTGGTATACCTTCGGGTTCGATTTTCGAGTCCAGTCACACATTAGACTATCGGACGGACCTCATGTAAAACACTTTACCAGTTGCCAAACAAGCATAGGGTTTCAAGTTCAAGTTCACGTTTTAAGTAAATTCATTCATATTCACACAAAACATCATACAAATTTATAGTAGAAATACATGCATGTAGACATATCAAAATATAAGAGTAACAAATAGCATACGAGTACTCATCATGGTAATTTCAGGGCATGATTTAAAGGCTTCGTATAACAATGTTTCCACTTAAAAAAAATAAGCTACATGATTCCACATGATACCTGTGTCTCTTATAAGGTATCAAAATGAAGCCCTAAAAAATCTAGTTCAAAACGATAGTTATGCGCTTTTAACAAGTGAGAAAAAAAACATTGATCGACCATTCCAGTTTACCCCCATAGACGGCTGTGTTTCAGAATTTTCGTCAGCTGATAATAATTCGTGTGACAATTTTTATCTGTACACATTTTACAAGTGACAGCATAACTGTTTAAAGTTTGGTGCTCTGACACAGAGCAAAGTTTGACAATTTGAACAGGGCTTAAAGGTTAGTGACATGATTGGGAACACTTGAAAATGCCTCAAGAACCAAATGAGTTGAAATATATACCGACTATACACTAGCAGGAGTGGGTTTCCATGCACCTGGGAGGATTTGTCTGTAATTTGTTTACTTAAGGAGAATCAAGCATTAACATAGGAGTATCTTAATTTTATCCGGGGACGATAAAAATAAGCCCCATAGAGAGCCACACAGCAGGTTTCCGTGCTACGAGTGATATTGACACTGTTTATTTTACATTGAGTCAACGTTTGACTACAAGATTTTCACAGGAGAATCCTTGCATAGTTTACTGGATTCTAGAGTAGTTTGAGCCCAAGTTGAGGACTACCCCCAATCATGTCATTTACCTTTAATTAACACTAGCATCGTAATTCGGTTTCAGATTACCAATGAAACTGTTTTAATGGTTTGGAAAGACTTCCAGCAAACAAAAAATGTCACTATGTTCCTCTGAATGGGTCTCAGAAAGAAGACTACACCCCTCGAAGACGAAAGTGACCTCCTATCTTCATAAGACAGTGGTAAGGAGGAAACGCGCCATATTTTAAACAAGACCGCTTCAAGGTATAATTTCTTACTCTTTTTCTATTCTAAAGGCAGTTTACTATTGTAAACATCTTAAAATTTACTGTCATGAGACTTCTCGGTACACTGGATATAATGATGCGAAGAAAAAGCCATCATCTTTTATCAGTAGCCTTATCCTCCTTGTCACTGTCTTATGAAGATAGGAGCTCACTTTCGTCTTCGAGGGGCATGGTCTTCTTTCTGAGACCCCTTCAGAGGAACACATTTATATTTTTTGTTTGATGGAAGTCTTTCCAAACCATCAAAACCGTTTTATTGATAATATGAAACCGAATTACTAGGCTAGTGTGAATTAACAACCCACCCCAATAGGGAGGCGAAAAAATGTTGAATTTTATGTTCCATCCCCTTTGTCGTGGGCGCGCCTGCCTTCAATAATCTCTCCGCCTTGAAGAAGGAACGACAAAGTATATTCATTGATTTCTTTCAAATAGTTTGTAATTGTCCAATTATAGTAAACGGGAGTTAGGACATCATTTTAGAAAGGCCCCTTCAACGTAAAATGTATGCGTTATAGTGTATGTTGCAATACTTTTGAGTAGGGAGGGTATGTGGAAATCCAGGAGCTTCGGGGAGGGGGGGGGCTTCGCCCCCTGGACCCCATCGGGGCTCTTAAGAGGGCCTCTGGATACCACGCCGTGACGCTGCGATACGCTCGCTTTGCTCGCTCCGCTTGCATAACTCTTTCCTACAGCCGGCACAGAATTCTTTCTAGCTATAACCCTGATCTAATTCAATATCCGGCAAGGCACACTGCGATGCTCTGATAGGTACTGAAGCTCTAGGTGCAACGTCCGGCTAAAAAAAACTATGCAAAGCGCTGGAAGATAAGAACTTTGGCTTTATCAGATGTGAGTTTAGAACCCCAAATGCAACTTAACCATAGCATGAATATTAAAATATGTACAAAAGAGCTTGCTAACATAATACAGTTTCTCGCTGAAATTTTGGCAACGATTTTTTTATTTTCTCCATTTCTGATTTGCAGGGTAACTCGTGAAGATGTGACTGAGAGCGAAATACTATGGGTCGCTCGGCATTTCGAGAAGATTCACCTTGATGAGGTCGGAGTTGAACTTAAACTTGACTGGACTTTGATACAAAATACACTGCGTTCCAACCACCAAGATATCCGAACAGCTGCGGCCCAGCTTCTTATGACGTGGAGGTCCAACTCCCGTGATCAGCGAACTACGCTGACCAAAGCCTTGGATCATGCAGGGTTGACTCGAATTGCAGATGAACTGAGAAACCCAGACACAAGTTCTGCAAACTCCCCATTATATGAAAGCACCTTTTTGTAATGCGGTGCTGCTGTGATGCTGATTCGGATCGGCACTCCACTTCCCATTGACCTCAAAACACTGTATCAACACCGGATCAGCTTCGCATCAAATCTATGGGTCCCCTTTATATCAACTTCTCGTCTTCCGATTTGTTGCCAATCTATTCGCTTTCCCCCACACACGCAAATTACATTGGCCAGAAATACCCTCCGCGCAATGCCTTGTGATCACCTGGCCTGGCTAACCACATGCAAATTACAATAGTAGCCGTGTTCAGACGCAGGCCGTTTTGGTCGGAGTAGTCGGAGGAAGGGTTGGAGGAAGGGTTGGAAAGCCTAGTCGGAGGAAGGTCGGAGGAAATGTCCGAGTAGTGCCCGTCTGGACAGAGGTCGTGGTAAGTTCCTCCGACCTTCCTCCGACCAAAATACTTCTTTTCCAGGAGTATCGCGCTAACACGACTAGCCGCCGGTTCGAGTTAATAGCGAGTAGCGGCACTACACGACCTTACGGTATCGCGTAAAACTTTTAGGGTCAATGTTGACATTTTGCGTAGCACATGTGCAGTGCATTAAGGTTGACGTACATGGCGCTACCACTCAGTAGCCCCCCCCCCCCCCACCACACACACACACACACACACAAATTTCGATTTCGTGTTGCCCCAGGTGCCCCCCACAAGATTATGACTGGGAAAACAATTTTGACCAGGGATTTGGAGAAAAAAAATGTCGTCACACTACCTTAACCCTCAAACTTGGGCTGAAACTACTCTAGAATCAAGTAAACTATGCAAAGATTCTCCTGTGAAAATCTTGTAGTCAAACTTGACTCATTCTAAAATAAACAATGTCAATTATCACTCGTAGCACGGATACCTGCTGTGTGCTCTCTCTATTGGGCTTATTTTTATCGTCCCCGGGATAAAATTAAGATACTCTATGTTAGATGCTTTGATTCTCCTTAAGTAAACAAACTTACAGACAAATCCTCCCAGGTGCATGGAAACCCACTCCTGCTAGTGGTATAGTCGGTATATATTTCAAACTCATTTGGTTCTTGAGGTCATTTTCAAGTGTTCCCAAATCATGTCACTAACCTTTAAGCCCTGTTCAAATTGTCAAACTTTGCTCTGTGTCAGAGCACCAAACTTTAAACAGTTATGCTGTCACTTGTAAAATGTGTACAGATATCAAAATTGTCACACGAATTATTATCAGCTGATCGAAAAATCTGAAACACAGCCGTCTATGGGGTAAACTGGAATGGTCGATCAATGTTTTTTTTCTCACTTGTTAAAAGCGCATAACTGATCGTTTTGAACTAGATTTTTTTTAGGGCTTCATTTTGATACCTTATAAGAGACACAGGTATCATGTGGAAATCATGTAGCTTATTTTTTTTAAGTGAAGACAATTGTTATACGAAGCCTTTAAATCATGCCCTGAAATTACCATGATGAGTACTCGTATCTATTTGTTAACTCTTATATTTTGATATGTCTACATGCATGTATTTCTACTATAAATTTGTATGATGTTTTGTGTGAATATGAATGAATTTAACTTAAAACGTGAACTTGAACTTGATATACCCTATGCTTGTTTGCAAACTGTAAAAGTGTTTTTACATGAGGTCCGTCGATAGTCTAATGTGTGACTGGACTCGAAATCGAACCCGAAGGTATACCAGGAATGATTCAACTTTTTATTCAAGGTCCATTTAATTTGCAGATCGAGGCTCAATAATCTAAAAGGGGAGTAGTTTATGTTATGAAACCGTTATAATCCGACGCTTTATAGCTATGGAAACATGCATTTTCGTAACAAAAAGATAATTAATAATTGTTAAAACAACTAATAGATAGAATAGCAATGCTAAAATATAATTGATAATAATTGATAATAAATCATATTTGTCAATTGTAATGGATCCTTCAGAGTAACTACTAGTATTTGATTTTAGGGCCAGGTGACCTAATACAATAAAACAAAATTCATTATTCAGAACCTTTTCGTTGCTTTGATCCTATTTGAGTTTTTATGCTAAAATGTTCAACACGTAATGAGCCTCACGTAAATGCAATAATTGGTATAAACTGCATCTCTTACAAATCCAAAATAATAGAGCTGAGCATTGATCAAGTAGGTCATCGAGTGTGAATGTATCTTTATTGTAATCATTTTTTTTTTTTACATGCATGTGAACTTTTAGAAGTTTGGTCTTCCAGTTGCTGTGGCCAATCATAATCTGGATATGTCGAGGATCACATTATTTGAATAAACGTCTATAGGCGGAGAGATGGCTAACCACTGCTGGTAATGCAGCTCGAAATTGTTTGCACGGTATCCAACTGACCTTTTTCAAGCTTTGTCTTAAATTTTATACGCCTGAGCAAAAACGGGAGATGTGATCGCGCCATAGACATGACCGTCATAGAATATCTAGTCTGTTTGGTGAGGGGACAGGTGTGCCTAAGTCAATAATTGAAATCTCCATTTTTTTTTTTATCTTTAATTTGGCAAAAAAAAAAAGATGTATTGTAAAAAATGATGAGAAGGTACGTATTATTTGTTAGCAGCGGACAGAATATGCTTATGCAATTCAGCCCGCGTTTTGATAAAAAGAGAATTAAAGATGAACCCTGATATTGAAATAGTTATAATAATATATATAGGAATGACTCAGCGCGGCAAGTAAATGGATCATAATGTTTTAGTGTTAGTGTGTTGTGTGTGTGTGTGTGTGTAGTTGTTGTGTGTGCGTGTGTGTGTGTGTGTGTGTGTGTGTGTGTGTGAGTGTGTGTGTGAGTGTATGTGTGTGATGGTGTGTGTGTGTGAAGGTGTGTGTGTTGAAGGGTTAGTGTGTGTGTGTGTGTGTGTGCAGCGTGTGTAGTGTGTGTCTGGTGTGTCTTGTGTGTGCGTGTGTGCGTGTGCTGTGTCAGTGTTCTGTGTCTGTGTCTGTTGTGTCTGTCTGTGTTGTCTTCTTAGTGCGTGCGTGGGTATGCTGCGTATTATTCGTATCTGCTTTAGCTCTGTTTGATATCATGAAAGCTATATCCAAAGGTGAATTAAACCTTAGTTACAAGATATTCTATAGCTGAAAACATTTAATTAAAAAATTAAAATTGAAAATCTGTTTTCAAATCCAGTACGTTGAGGAGCACGATGCTATAAACACAAAAGATACGAAATTTTAGAGGGGAAGGGGGATTTGAAACTTACAAAGTCCGCGCATGAAGATTGCCAATGTGGATTTTAAGTTGTATCAATAAAACTATACTTAAGTAAAGTACAATTTTCTAGAAAGTGAAAGACTAGTTTTCCTCTCGAAGGACTCGAACTCGTCTATCATTACTTATTATTCAACTCTACGTATTCAACTCCACTCACTGCTCTAACTTACTTTACTTAATTACTTAATTTACATCACTTATTCACTTAATTATTTACACCCAACATTTACTCACTTAACCTACTCAACCTAGCCAATCACTATACACACTTACCTATACGATAATTACTTACACACTAACTAACCTACTTAATTAATTGCCAACTAAAATGAACTGATGTTCACTTACTTACATAGTCGTGGAAGCATACTTACTAACTTATCTTGCTTACTTGCTTATCTAGCGTTTACTCACTCAAATTACTTAAGCCGCACAATCACCTCAGAGAGGTGAGATAGCTTCTTCTCACAAGTGTTTGCCACATTTCCGGCCTGTCTTTTGTTCACTTTGTCAGCTGCTGTGGGTCCGTGACTAGGGCTGCAGCCCCTTTGAACTAAGTCCACCTTTTTAGATTAAAAAATCGAAATGTCACTAATTATGTTGGTTACATGGCGCTACGATTTGGACACTTGCATGAGATCTAATTTTGAAGTTAATATGCATTGGACAGCGCGCTTAAAACGACTGTGGGCAACGGAGTTAACCACTCTGCCCAGGAAAAGTATTAAATTAGTGAAAAGTTGTTGCAGCAGTACCAATGGAGATTTTGATGTAATAAGCATACTCATGCGTGTGCAGAGTGCCAAATTACTTGTTTCTGAGACCCATAAATTTTCGTGTATAATGTTCATTTACCGTCAATAATGTTCACTGCTGTTGTTTCGACTGTTCTAAGAACTTAAAAGTTACTTCTTGTTAGAGTTCCACTCTTACCCACTTTCCTTTCTTGATAAAATTAGCTACTGTAATGAAATCTGTAAGGCAAATTGTGTGGTGTGTGTGTGTTGTGTGTGTGTGTGTGTGTGGTGTGTGTGTGTGTGTGTTGTTGTGTGTGTGTGTGTGTGGTGTGGTGTGTGTGTGTGAGTCGGGGGGGGTCAAAAAGCTGACGACATTTGTAGAATAGATATCAAACTTGTAAAAACGAAATTGAAAAATTCACATGCAAAATCAATGATTTGGGTTGGTTTCGCGTTTTTCTGTGGATTTTGTCCGTTGCGACATTTGCTTCCCTACCTGTCGGAGCGGCTCACAATTTAACGTTTTTGCCATTCTATCTAACTGTAACCCCATTACTTTTTTTTAATACCATACCTGTCTGTACTATTACTTATGAAACATAATTATGTTCTTTCCATTGCTATAATCTTCATAAATCACAAGAAATCATTTTTTTAGTTCATCTTATTTCAAGCTCATCGAGGAACGCAACTTCAATATTGATATATTTTTTCCCACACTTACAGCTCTACGTGATAGCAATTGTGGAATCCTGTAAGGCAAATTCCAGGTGGCCCCTAATGTGTTTGTGTGTTTGTGAGTGCGTGGGGGGGGGGGGGTCAAACAGTTTCGGATGAGAAACATATCTATAATGATTTTTTATAAACAATATACAATCAGTGTCCGAAAGAATGGAAAATTTAAACAAACAGCAACTTGTCAGCCAATGATATTCGCCTATCATTGTCCTTTGTTCCCCAAGTCCATCGATGTTTTTTGGAACGCACGTGAATCACTTCTATTTCGGACTTTGTGACCAATTAGCCCTCTGTGTGGGCCATCGGGCTTTTATCAAATCAAATTATTCCTTGATCCCAATTACCACTATTCCCACCTTTTTTTGCTCGTCTTGTTGTATACTCATGGTTTCCTTATACCATGTACCTAGTACCGATAACGACCTTTGACTTTGTATAAACAAGTCCGTTATTTTCATTAACTGTCATTATTAAGTCAATCACGTGACTAATTTAATTGTCCAATTTAAAATGGTCATCTTAGGTACATCTAAAAGCTGTGCGAACTACCATGTAATTGATATTGTTAACACGATTTTTGTGTGTCTTTATTTGGTCATGTCCATATATATATATGCATTAATTCGTCATTTCTCAGATTAACTATAATCAGAGCTACGTCATAATGATCCCTAGTATACTACAGAGAAACACTGACACCAATATACCTTTTCTGTCAGTCTTTGTTGTGTGGCTGTCCTCGAAGCAATTCGTTTACTCAAACGTTAAGACATCAATGTTCGAAAGTAGGAAGTATAAATGAACATTACGATTAGATAATAATTACTCATTAATTACATCACACGGATAATGACCTTTGATGGGTTTTTAGAATGGACTACCCCGTCTCCAGTTTTGTTCAGGCACAGAGTGGGAGTTAGAAATCCGATAGAGGGCGTATTTCTCCAGTAAGTTGCAAAATGATACTCAGAGTGAGACGCTGTGCCGTTAAGAACAAAACATTGCTACGTCTTCCTTTAGTTGGGAGACTTCCAAGAGTAAAACTTTCGTGAGAAGAATGACAAGAACCTAAATTTCCACTCGTTTCCAGTCAGTCGCCTTGCGCCTCCCTTCATCTTTCTTGTTAAACACAGACTATCACGACAGTGCATAATATTACTATCTGCTCTTTCCCCTAATGTTGCGTAATGGTCGTAATGGTAATGCAAATTTGTAGTATTGCCATTATAAGTGGTTCCTGACAGATGAAAATTGCCGGAAATGTATAAACCACTCATTCATGAGTCACCTGCGACAGGAAATCGTGAAAGAGACGTATTATCCATCCAGGCCAGAAATGTTCCAATGCCACAGAGCTGAATTAAGAGGTAAATATCAAGATTTGAAACTATCGGCCTCGGTGCTCTCAGTTAATGTTTAAATTTCTGCTGGTGAAATTTCAGCAATCTTTATTTCCTCTTTTGTTGAAAAATTATTTCATAAAAATGCTGTGACGGTAAATTTGTTTTTGTAGCTTTCATGGAATCAATCCATCAAGGGTCGAAATTAAATATCTATACTGGCAAATTGAATGCTTGCTTCTCCTCGAGTAAACGCATCAAAACCAAATCTACAAAGCCTGAATATACTGTCCGACCATGTTGTATGGTAATCAGGTTTTTAACTCAAATGGTTTTTGAGGTATTGTTTAACTTCTCTTAATCATGTCACTGCGCACATACAACGTTTAATAAAAATACATTGGGGGCAAGCTTAGTCCAACAATTTGCTCAATTCAACGACAAAAAGTGCATTTAATGAATATTGTATATCATTTTCACTGTCGTCCGTCTGCCTCTACTAGAAAAAGTGGAACCACTACTGATGCAATTAGGATTGCGTCAGGAGTTCGGGTGAGAATCTGTTTTATGAAGTAGTACTAGTAGCTAAATGGCGGAAGAAATTTGATTGATTTCTACAAATTACGGATGCGTTTGAATAAAGAAATCGAGTAGCGCAGTGTGTCATAATGAATGAGGTTAAAACCGTTGTACGGGTGAAAAATTGAAGCATAATATGGACAGGTAACGGAAAGGAATCAACCAGTTGGCAAGAAATTATAAAACCGTTTTCTGATAGATATGCAGTGAAGATATTCATCACAACGACAGGCCGATTAAAGCCTATAGTTTTATGATACTCGGGCTATTTTCATGTATGTGGTTTTTTTTGCCTGTTAAGTGTTGATATATTTTAAAGTATATGGTTGTCGTGAAGGACTTGTATTAGTGTCAGCATACTAGTATAATTAAATTCCTACATAATTCATTTACACAGCTCTGAAACAATTTTAATGTCATTTCCCGTAACATATTTGTGATGATTGATATTTTTTGTAATGAAATCAAATTAACAAAATTTCGAAAATCAGAAAGATCCATGTCGCGAGACTGAACGATGTAGACATCGATAGGTAGTGCACTGGCAATGGTTCCCATCATTTGCAATTGCAAGATAGAAGATGGAGATCGTTTAATAGATATTGGTCAGTTCTGATCATAAACGTCAATGTAAACGTGCTCACCGTCATCAGGTAAGCCAATGTCATTTCAAGGAATCACTTCCACTGCAACCTCCAAGGTGAAAATCTTTGCCTGAGCTGTTGACAAGACGCACATAAATGACAGCAAACCCTACCAATATACGAAACAAGGTCAAGAATCAATGAGATTAGGAGAAGATTGATGTACTTAATATCTGATGTAAAGTACACTGTTATTTTATGTATTTTATTTATTTATTCACGACAAACTCATGGGTGATTACCCTTTCAGCCAGGGGATGATTTCCAAAGGGTCCATACCTACATAAAAATGAACATTCAATTATTATGATAATACAATGGCACAATTTTATAGAAAAAAAAAACATTCGTCTAAAAAAAAATAATAGGCATAAATAGCATTTACAATGTTGCAATAATATAACTACTCAAATTAATTACAAAATAAATAAATACACAATTTACTGAATCAATTATCTTAAATGGACACTGCATACGACATGCCGACAAAAATAAATAGGACTGTTTAAAGTAAACTCGAATAAATAAGGGGGAATTACAGGTAAATCTAAACGTAAAAAGAGGGACAAAACTTCACAATAATAACACGGTGCGAGAAAATGGGGTAATCATCTTTACAGCACAATTCGGATTGGTAACAAAGTGTTGTATAAGAAACATAGATTAGTTAAACGGTGGTATTCGAGAGGGGTCAATTACTTTAGAAAGCGTTTAATAAGCGTTAATTGAATACAGGTGCTGACTGCGGGTAATGGAGTTCATTCAGATTTTAGCTCCTCGATAAGTGAGGGATCGTTTGCCATAGTTCGTTTTTGGCTGGTGATAAGATCTTAATTTCGTCAGGTTAGATCTTGTGTTAATAGAATGTTTTCGCGAAAGCGAATATTTTGCTAAGATAAGCGTGGACAAAGTCTTGTTTATGCCGTATATTGCATCGTGCAACAGAATTTTTAACCATCGAACCTGGAGTGTTGTCAAGCTTTAAGCTTGTTATACAAAGCATTCGTTGAACATGTAGTCTACATTCATTAAACAATAGTCGAAGGATTTATTTTGCATTAACTGTAACACGATTAAGATGAGGATTAGAACGCGGTTTGGACCAACGACAGAGACTACAATAATCAAGGTACATTGTATGATTGAATTTATAGAAAATTAAGGCAGTGTACGGCTGTGTGTGATTAACGGCGTAATCTTTTCAGCAAGATTAAACAGATTTTATTACCCTTAGTTTTCACATGATCGATATCAATCGTTCCATGTAAATATATGGTCAATTTACCAACTCCTATATAATTTGCAACATTCAAGCGCCTTTTTATTTCATTTCGCATTGATGGAAAACACAATTTGCGAGATTCTTAATGCTCATTTTTAAGCGTTGTCGTGTTCCCGATAAAACATTACCTCACGATTTTTTTAGAGTTGACCATGAGTTATTTTCATCTAGCCAATTTGAAAGATTTAAGGATATCTTTCTTTAACTTTTGTTTCAATTTCATTGGGGTTTTTCGACGGAAGTGAATAAAACCAAGTTGTCATCGCAATACAATGACAATTTCACAAAGCTGCACACTACTTGGCATGTCGTTACAAAGAGAGTGAATAACAATTTGGGCCTAATAAAGACCCTTGCGGTAGCTGCGCACGTTAAGTTCCTTTCTTGAGATATATCCATGTTACAGAAGTGAAATGTCGCCTATCTTCAGAAATAACTCCTGAAACCATTCCACTAGAGGATTCATCAAACCGTTCATAGTTCAAACATTATGTACAGCAAAATAATTGTGGTCGAACCTGTGCGAACGCACTTTTTTTAAATCGATCATTACTGACGCAATTACCTTCCCACTATCGATTTCTTTTAGCCATTTTTCAGCTGACATTGAGAAGAGCGGTTTCCGTTGAATCATAGCTCTTAGAAGCCCGACTGACAATCAGTTAAAATATGTTTTTCGTTAGGTATTTAATAGCTTGATGCATATGCAAATTTTTTCTCATTATTTTGGGCAAGAATGGGAATACTGAAATGGGGCGAATAGTTTTCCAATGCATGTTTGTCACCGTCCTTTAAAATTGGAGTAACTCTGGCGCATTTCAGTTTCTGGGTTACAATGCCGGTTCGAAACAGACTACTGATTAAGAATATGGGCATAATAGGGAAGGCGATGATTGGGGCTACCAGTTTTAGCGAGGTTTTGCGGGAGATTATAGGACGCCGTTGCTTTATTAAGCGGAGGTCATTTATTACCTTTTGCAGTATTCACTTGGCCGATACATCCCTGAAAACAAAAAGGAGAAACCGATTGGGAAGCGTATTCTGAGATCTGGTCCTTCTCTTTTTAGTATTAGGTTAAAATGAATTATGCAAAGTATTCCGCCTAGGTTTGAAGGAAGTATTGCATTAAAAAGCGGGTTTGACATCTCTGAACAACGGAATATAATCGACCATTCACTTTAATTGGACGGTGGTTTCAGTATCAGCTTTCTTTTCAGGAGCCAAATACCGGTAGGGTTTTCCAAACCTTTCTTTTAACATTCGTTTAAATTTACAGATGATTCAATGTGCGCAAGATATAAAATCTCCGCTCGCTGTCGTATATGAGGCCGTTACGATCATCGTAGCCTCTCTTAATAGTTATTCCAATGAAAGTTCTCGTTTTCGACTTTTTTTTCTTTTTTTTGATTAATACCGATTCTTTTGCGAATGAGTATTAAAATATCACCTGTCATCCAAGGAGATTCTTTATGTTTAATTCGTGTTCTTTCGCAAGGAGGCATGTTTGGCCTGCAAGCATCTTCCTGGGTCTGGCAATATCATAAACAGCATCAAAAACAATATTATTCATTAATCGTGTCAATACGAACTCGACATTAAGAATTTTCTTCAACTACTTCCTGCCCGTTTTATATCTGTGACTATCGTATACTGACATTTTGATTGTCCACAGTGCAATATGTCTGTAAATGGTGGCACTTACTGACACTTCCAATTTTACTCCACTCTGACTTTATTTTTGTTGGGCAAGTTAGTAAATAATGAGATGCGAACTGTTTGAGATGAATTATTTGTTATACGCGTATATTGTTTATTAATTATTTACAATTATATTATATAATTCCATAGTATTGATAAGTTTCTTTGTATTCCATCCACGACAATTGTTTGTTCAATAACGATCACAGTTCTATATCGCCTAAAACATAATAAGGAGTTTAAGAATCCATCAATCGCCAGCATTACACTATCGAAAGCCCCATTAAACACCTCGAGATTTGAGTTCGGCTAGTCTATATCCAGCAAATACTAGGAAAGTTTTTGTTTTCTTCTGGTTAGATTTCGGCTACTATCAATTTACTGAGTTATTTCTACTACAGAATT
>JZLH01S0636409.1:5246-23951 GCA_001188425.1 Eucidaris tribuloides | reverse complement strand
GGATAACTTTATTATTATTATTAGTAGTAGTAGTAG
The DNA here is from genome assembly GCA_001188425.1 of Eucidaris tribuloides. Taxonomy (NCBI): domain Eukaryota; kingdom Metazoa; phylum Echinodermata; class Echinoidea; order Cidaroida; family Cidaridae; genus Eucidaris; species Eucidaris tribuloides. The sequence goes on along the minus strand of JZLH01S0636409.1, from coordinate 23,915 downwards.
TAGTAGTAGTAGTAGTAGTAGTAGTAGTAGTAGTAGTAGTAGTAGTAGTAGTAGTATCATTATTATTTGGCATCAATAAAATACGTACATAATTCACAGATGAAAAAACAATATTGCACATAATCATACATACTACGGATGACAATATTGTTGTAAAAAAAGAATTAACTGTAGAAAAAGGTACAGGACAGCAATCAAAATTTAGAATTAGTATCAAGGTGCGAGGTGGATAATATTGTATTGTAATTTGACGATTTGACTGATATCGTTGTGTAAAAATGTGCACATTGACTTTCCATTCATTCAAGATTCATTTGATATTAGGCTAAATTGATGAGGGTAAAATTAATCATTATACGAATGTAAGACAAGTTACAAAATACATATACAATATATCAAGTAAGTTGAGTAAACTAAAAAAAAATGGGAAAAATAATAATAATTGAATAAAATAAATGAAATATAAAATGTCAAATATTACATCAGTGCAGAACGGAGCACCAACAAGACACAAGGGGATGATGTAAGACGACTCCCGATCGTGTCATCTCCTTCAATGATAGAACGAACAGAATTTGTGCCAGATGAAGAAATTTCCATATCCTGGGAGGACAACATATTTTATTCCTATAATATTTGATGGTGATTTGCCGTTAAACCGACATTTTTCCCTAGTTTAGTTATTTCTGTTGTCGACACGTGCTATGATGGGATAGAATGGAAGACACATTGTTGCAAAGTATTCTAAACGGCGGAGATGGGATACACGGTAGACTGTAACAAACCGCTGTAATACCCCATTTCCTATCCTCATTTTAATCATTGTTTCCACAGAAATAATTTTTACACGTCTAAAAATACGGTTTCATAAAACAGAGGATGGATAAATACAGCACGGCGATGAGTTTCAATGTCAGAACTTTTGATATGAACTGATGAATAGGGCAAGCAGTCTGCATATGTGTTCCATTATAGTCCTGCCTCTTCAGCTGCTCCGTTCTGGGGCTTGACAAAAACGGAAACCACTGAAAAGTGTTCGAGAGTGTGTGCCATAAGCGATGTTCCTTGTTGTTGTTGTTGTTTTTTGCTGACTATTTTAGTCTATCATTAAAGGGCATTCAAAATATACAAGGCAAACATTGTGTTCTTGGCGGCAGCAGGTATCTGTATCTGTTCCAATATCTATCGCATGGAATAAATAAGAAACCAAGTGCTCATTAGACCAATTTAAACGTTGAAATGTGTATGCATTCCGGACGTTGTTCGAAAAATAGATTCAGTCGCTGGAATCTGAACTCTTTGCATCTTCTGACACTGTCTGTGCAGACGACATTATGTACACTCTATTTAAAGAGGGGGGGGGGGTCTTAAAAGGTTTCCAATAGCGACATTTTTTTTCCGGTGCTATATTCAACGTTATGATGAAGAAGAACAGGAATATTTCCTAATACCGTTAGTGCTAACAAAAACATTTTCTCAATGAAATAATGGTAATAAAAACTGAAAATGTATTTTCTTGCAACAATACTGCTACTGTGACCCGAAAAGCTCAAAACTAAACTACAAACAAATATGCATACTGATTGGCTGAGTGGATATAATTGCGTTTTGGCATGAAAGTCAGATGGCATCAGTGGCGTATCTAAGGGGGGCAGAGGGGGCACGTGCCCCGGGCGCCACTTTAAGGGGGAGCAAAAATGCAAAAAAGGAGAAAGAAGAAGACGAAAAAAAGAAGGAAAATTATAAACCTTATAGGAATTAGCGCCCTTCCCTCCCAGTCCAAAAATGGGTGTTTATAGGGTTATAAGTACTAAAATTTTCTAAAGCTCGGTCGCTCCGCTCCCTCGCATAATTTTGCAAAGACAATCTACCTCTTAGTTGGTCTTTCTTTTGCATTTATACTCAATAAGTTTGGCGGGCGGTGGGACAGGGGTGATCTAGCTATTCGGGGGTTGACCCAGGGGCGTCGATCCATTTTGCGGATGAGGGGGAGGGGTGGCAAAAGTGAAAAGGTCAAAGATTTTCCCGCCGAGTTGCAATACAAATTGAAAATTGCGCATGTTCAATAGTACTTTTTTGCTAAGTTTAATGGTGTGCTTTCTAACGCTTTTTAAATATAATGACATTTTTTCTATATGCACGTCACAGTTTCACTTGGCAGCCCAAGGGGGTGGGGGGGGAAGGGTTAAAACCCCTAACCCCCCGTAGGTCCGCCACTCGGGGGGGGGGGCGCAATTTCATTGTTTGCCCCGGGCGCCATAATCCCTAGATACGCCACTGGATGGCATTTATTAAGTTTTGCCATTAAGCCATGTTTTTTTTATCGAATTCACCAACTCACATGTTATCATCAATTTTGGAAATAATGCTAGCGCGATTGACCTGCCTAAGGTCACTGTGCGTCTGTAGAGTTTTGTGGGCGCCACCATGTTGGGAATTATATGCACGCTGATTGGCTCAGTGGATTTTTTGTGTTTGGCATGAAAGTCAAGTGGCGTTTATTGAGTTTTGCCATAAAACTGCGTTTCTAAATCACCAAATTAGACGTTATAGTGAATTTTGAAAAAAATATGAAAATGAACGCCAGTTAGCCCTCTCGCTGTACAACATTTTGCTTACCATTTTTTTAGAAAAAAAAATCAAAACTTGGCGTTAATTGGCTTTTGCTATGAAACTCTTCAATTATGTAATTTCAATTCTGAAATGATTGAATATATTGCTCCCTGTTTGTTATAATTTTAACAACGACCCGACGTATATCAAATGTTTATACTACTGAGGGATTACAATTTTTTTCAGACGGGCTATTTATATTTTCAAGGAAGGGGGAGAAGGTGACAAGAAAAACATAGACGTTATAAGTTTAACCTGGAGTAAGTGCCAATTTTTCGATGATGGACAGGGAAGTCTGGTAAAATTGATTGTCAATGACTGATTCTCTGAACATGCCAATGGTACTTACGTAAGCGCTCAAAATAAACAATTTACTAATAATTTTCTTGTCGACTGTGGTTTGGCACGTTCATCTGCAAATTGGAATCTGTTCAAAGTGTTTCTGCTCAAGTACATTCGAAACATGCATCCCATAATATAGAGATCATAATTATGATTCTTTTTATGTGACGATGTTCATTTTTTTCAGGCCAGAGATCTTATAATGACTCATTATACCGCAAAACATATGACATGAGTTAACGCTGCATTACTGTTAAGTATGATTTACGTGCATGTCTGTTTTGATGTTTACCTGTATAAACAGACGGAGATGGGTTTTTCAAAGTCACAGATGATGGCTGTGATTGAGAGACGTTACATTTTAATAAAACAAACTGAAATTATCATGTATTTGTTTTGTTTTTGCTGTTTTTGTTTATATCAAGCTTTCGAAGTCACTTTCTTTACACTTATGTTCAAACATAAATTGTAGCTGTTGGTTCCTTTTAAAATATCAGGATATGAATAAGTCATCACTTCTGTATACCAGACTCAAGTAAGTATACTCTACACTGGTCAAGTTTTTTCTCAAAATTTGATGATCGAAAGTTGTTTAGTTCCCTATTGTGAAGATTTATGAGGCTCAATTATAACATTTTGATCCTCATTCTGTAAAGTTGAATACTCTTTTTTTTTCCCTTACAGACAATGCGTCTCTTTCGCACTCCTAGAAATCGGCATTAATAGGCCTACACTGTATATACAAGAAAAAAATTAAAACCTTTACCAATGTATAGGAACTAGAAACCCTGGTTCAGTGGAATTATAGTGAACGTTAGTCTTTGATTTGAATGATTGATTATGAACATAAATAAGTTTTGCAAAAGCCTCAACGTGAAACCCAATACAGTGTCCTTGAAAAATATTTGACGTAGTGCTTTGACACTAAATCACAAAGAATATCGATAGCATAATCATCGTACACATATAAATGACAATACAGAATGACAATCAAAATTGAAAAAAAAATGGAACAAAAGAAGATAACAGGAGAGGCTCTTTTCCAAAGTGCTCGCCAACCGAATTAATAATTGAATTTATTATTGTTTCATACTTGAGGGGGTTTATTATTTTTAAACAAAACGTATGTGTAGTATAAAGGTACTTTACACAAATGTTGCTGAATTAAATTGAGCTCCTCCCTTGAATACAAATATTTAATCTTTTGTGTTGTGAATAGAGCAATGTAACTGTATCCAAAGAGACTTCAATGCGTTTACATGTTTTCTTTACGCAATCATAAATAAAAAATACAATACAAAGTATGAAGAACTATTTACAATTTGGTATAACTACGGCGGATAGGCCATTTCAGCGGCATTTACAGACTGTCGCTGTTCTTCCATTAGGGTCCGACACTAGAGTAAAACATACATGGATATTATACGAATAACTGAAACCATACACGAAGAAGAATGAAAAACCAACACAACACCACCGACAACTGCGTACAGCTACAACAAATTTAAAGAAAGCTAAACGTGTTCTTCAAAGAGACTCCAATGTGATTTTAAAGAAGCATAATAGGGCCTACACCTAGTTATTCTTGCATGGATATAAATCGGCAATCTGCACACCTCTAACGATACCTCCAAAGTACCTGGAAGTTTGCAGAGAAACACACTTAAAGATTGTGTCATTCATTTGCACGTCAAAAAACACCTAAATGAATGAAATCAGCTGAAATCATATCCAATGAGAAGATTTATATAAATAAACACCTCTCATAGAGACTTGGGGTAAAATATTGAGTTTTGGTGAAAATCTGGACGGTTAAACTTCATCCTTTTTCAAATTACTCAGAAGCAATTTAAAAAAATCCGCGATGTCAAATGTGCACGTGCCGTTCCAAATTGTCCGATCAGCCCGTTAGCCAAAGGTCGTGCGGAGGTTAGCCGTGTTAACCAATCAGTGCGCTCCGCTGGTCTTGCGACGATACACATAACCGGATTCGCAGTTTGAGCAAAATTGAAACTCACGGAAAGAACAACATCTCTGGTAACATGTCGTTATTTAGTTTCTACTAAAACAACAAATTCATGACGTATGGATCTCAAACTTTCAAACACACCATTTGTAAGTACTAAACTACCGTTTGGTATTGATAATGAAGGGAAGTAATGATTGCACATCCTGACACAAATCTTTAAGTAAATGCGCACAAACAGACATAAACAGAGACAGAATGGCGACAACCAGACCACCGGAAACACCTGATCCCAAACAGCATGTTTAAAGCTGAGACAGTCCTACCAAACTTGACACATACAACACCATCAGGCGTCTACGCACAGTAAGTTGATTTCACTGTTCAAGTGCCCACATAGATCTTAGTAGGTTTGCGCGAGATTCCTTTGACATTTGCGGTTATGATCTACATCTTAAGCAAGTATGACACACTTAGGTACAGCGGTGAAGGAGGGGGTGTAAAGGGGAGATTTTCAAATGGTATTATGTGCAGAAAAAACTGGAGTGTCAACTTAAACACCCATGGTGTTGTCCAATATTTGTATCACATATGGTGTTAAATCCGGCACTTTGGGTGTTTCAAAGGTATTAAGTATTAAGGTAATTTAGTATCAAAATTAGGCCTGTGGTGTTCAATATTTAACACCACATTGAGTACCTATAATGGCGACACTTTGGGTGTTGTTAAATCAACACCCCAGTTTTTGCAGTGGGCCAACACACAAACGTGATACTATTAAGTACACGTTCCTTATGATACTGCCTTGCCTTAGACGCGTAAAAACAACAGACGAAACTGAACATTATTAACTCCATAGAGGGTATGTGTATGAACATCGCGATGACGAGCTAAATTGACATTCACAGTCGACCTATTATAACATTGTGGAAGACCCGTTTAAAAAATTGTCAAACTTTGGTATCTGACATATCTGATAGTGTTTGAGCGGATAAATAAACACCCTAGAACACAAAAGTTCAGACAGTTATGCTGTCTCTTGTAAATTATGTACAGATAAAAATTGGCACATTAATTATTCTCGGCCGATAAAAATTCTGGAACACGGCAGTCTATGGCGGGGAATTGGAATGGTCTCTCAATGATTTTTACTTTTTTAAAGCACTTAATGATCATTTTAAACTGTATCTTTTTCAGGGCTTCAGTTTTAGACCTTATCAAAGACACTAGTACCATGGGGAATCATGTAGCTCACATTTTAAAATGGAAATATTGTTATTCAATGTCTTTAACCTTTACCCTTTCAAATCCGAAATAAGACAAGTCCATCTTTACATCATAATACATACTGCATCCAAATTACATCACCAGCTTATCTATGGTTCTTGAGTTGTCGGGGTAACGAGAACCGGTAATGGACAGATGGGCAAAGGTCCACGGACAACCCGAAACATGATGCCTCCAGCCACCTTCCGCTGTTCGGTGCAGATTCACAACATTAAAGGTACTAGAACCCCCAAATTCTCAAACTGTTTGCCGGAAGTTGTTGAATTTAAAATCCCCAGACAAACACAACATAATAAAAATATTTCATATTTTTGCCGTGACATGCCTTACCGGTACACTGTGCAATGCGTTAATGAGCATTACCCTCATATACCAGGACTGAATGAATAAATGGGTTGAGAAGATTTTTACTACATGCCTTGATATGGCCTCGTTGGCCTGGCGTGACTCTGTAGAAAGGCTTCTTCGTTTAGGTATACCTTCTTTCTTTTGGCCCCTTTTCAAAGGCAAGCCCTTGTCCAATTATTTCTGTCAGGTGTCCAATGTCACCAACTGACAATGATTCATGAAAAATCTGTCTCACATGTAACTACTGTCTTTTCGTCAATGATAAACTATCAAATAAGAAAGCAGAACATAACGATTGGACAAAGCATCAAAAGGTTTATCATCAGGATGTTCATTGTTTTTATTGCTGAATTCTTTGGAGATAATAAATTATGAAACTTATTGTATGAAACGCTGAACAATCAAAGGAATGGATCACATAACAGTATAGTTAGATGCATAATTATAGTACTCTCTAAAAAGTAATGAGTGAGAATATTCACTCTTTGAGGAGTGAATTTCAGAAAAGAGTGATTTTAGAGTGAATTTGGAGTGAATTTGGAGTGAAAAGGTGTTTTTTCACTCATTTCGAGTGATCCCTGAGGTCACTACAAAATGAGTGAAAAACACACCTTTTTCACTCCAAGTTCACTCTTTTCCGAAATTCACTCCTCAAAGAGTGAATATTTTCACTCATTATTTTTTATAGAGTAAGGAAAGGAACAGGGGAGACAAGAATTACGGCTTGCTATGATAATGCATCCCGAAATAAGTACCTTAAATTGACACCTCCGCCATTTGACAGCAAACCATCATCATTTAACATTAGGTGTCATCCACACATACCCCGTGGACCCACTGTGCTATTTCTTACATTCAATTCGATACATTATGCAAATTTCCGATACAACTAATGGTGGGATTGGACAATACTTTTTTTTCCAGTAGGGGTGCCCTGTTTTAAGAAGAACAGATAAACAGAAAGCTGACCAAAGAAACCTCGAAGAAAGAGGGAGACCGGGAAAAAAGTCCATGGATTTTACAACTCGAGACATGCAAAGCATTTTGTGATTTCTTTTTCATGTTTGTTCACGCAATGCCAACAGAAGTGGCTGACATTGTAAATCATCTTTCATTTTACGGGGGTGGGGGTGGGGAGGGGGAGGGCTAATTCCCCATAGGTTCCCAATCACACGCATATGGATCTTCAATGCAGCTATGTGAAAAAAATGGTAAAATAATGAATTACGGGGGAGGTTCAAATGACATTTGCCTTTATACTCTTCACATATGGGTATTCTGGTCATAATGCCTCGACATACAATAACTATAAGTAGACATAGAAAATATTTATTGTACGGAACGATGCGGAAGGTTCTGTACAGCGTGCCACCCCCCCCCCCGCCAGCGTAGTGAAAACTACTATAAATGAACTTCATATTATTTTATCTCAGACTCATGGCTTATCGACACAAAATCGTATAAGGGCAGCAAATATGCTGTTTTAACCTTTCATCTTCCTCGACTTTTTAAGTTTTATTAACAGGTGGGTGTCAGGACCGAGAGCGAGCAGCGATTGTTCTGGTTGATCTTCGGGGCGCTCATTGCACCCAGAGGAAGCCGCTTATAAAGCCCCTCGTATCCTCCACGATGAGGTGTCTGTTATTTACGTCACAAACTCGACACCCATGGGAATTATGAGTAAAATTCGGGTAAAATTAAAACACATCTCACGAAGAACCAAAACATAACCACACTCCGAATAGAAAAAAAAAAATGGGATTAAAGACATAGTATAACAATGTTTCCAGTTGAAAAAAAAAACCCTGGGTTACATGATTTTATATGCTACCAGTGTCTCGATACGGCATAAAAATGAAGCCCTTCAAAAAATCACTGCTCAAAACGATCATTAAGTGCTTTCAAAAAGTGAAAATCGTTGAGCAACAGTTTTACCCATATACTGTTGTGTTTCAGAATTTTCATCGGCTGAAAATAAGTCATGTGCCCATTTTCATCAGTGCATATTTTATGAGTGACTGCATAAATGTCTGACGTTTTGTGTTCGAGGGTGTTTATTTGTCCATTCAAACACTGTCAGATATCAGACAACAAAGTTTATTTTTTAATGGGGCTTCCGCAATATTGGTGCCTTTAAGGCAAAGCTACAGAAGTTAAAACCCTGTGAAAACTTCGCCTTTCAAGTAGTGAATTCATTCTGAAAGTCTTAACCCTTTGCGCGCTAATGCTGCATCTGTGCACAATCGTACATTTAAATTGAACAATCATAATAATTAGTTTTCCCCTTCCCCTTTGTAGAGGAGACCGTAAAAATAGCCGGTGTACTTAATGACACACGTAGTATTGTGGACCTCAAACTTTGATATCTGAGCTACACAGTATAGTGCTTGAATTAATAAGCTCATATGTGGAGCTTCAATTGAAAAATTCAAAACTTTGATATCTGAACTACATAGTGGTGTTTAAAATGACAAATAAACACCATATGGAATACTAAAGCTTGGAAAGTTATGCTACCACTGGCAAGATATGCATGAATAAACAATTTCCGCTCCGGTGGAGGATAAAATAGCCTAGATCTGGGCAGGTGAATCCGGTCAATTTGAGTGCTTGTAAAGTTTTACTTTTCTAAAGCACTAAATCATCAATTCGAAATACTCTTCAGGACTTCATTTTTAGACCTTAATAAAGACACTTAGAGCATGGAGGATTATGTAGCTCATGTTTTTTTTTTAAATGTGGTTATTGTTAGCCTGTGGTATTAGATATAAACATCCTAGTATACAAAAGTTTGGAAAATTATGCATGCCACCACTGGCAAGATATGCATGGATAAGCATTGAGCACTGTGGTTGAGTATGTTATAGCTTTTCTATGGGGAGGAAATGGGCAAGGTGAATCCTAAGTACTCATAGATTTTCACCTTTTAGAGCACTAGATGATCATTTTGAAATATTTTTCTTTTCAGGGCTTCATTGTTTAGAACTTCACGGCTATTTTACTGTAATTTTAACGTTTACCGGAAAAAAAATACGGGAAATGGTCGGCAACTCGCTGCACGACCTTTCCGTAATTTTTACGGTTTACCGTTACTGTTTACCATTTCACCGTAAAACCGTAGGTTTTTACGGTAAACCGTAAAAATTACAGTAAAATAGCCGTAATTATTTTTACGGTTGCCGTAATTTCCCGTAAAAATACGTACTTTTTTTACAGTGTTTATCAAAATACCTTAGAGCATCTTGTAGTCTCATATTTTTTTTTTAACTGTGGTCATTGTTAACTTGTGTCATCTATAGAAAATAACATTTTCAATACCGCAAAAAAAAAAATCAAAATTCGGAAAACAATCTGAAACAATTTTGTTGTGATGCCTTCATAATAAAGTCAGGCGTGTAGAGAATTTAATTTCGGATGAATTTGAGTGAATTTTGAGTAAATTTACAGTGACAATTTCTCACAGTTCATTCTATTACGAAGATAGACCTCTATAGAGAGTGATCCTTTTTTGATAAAATTTTATAATACTTTAGAATCAAATTTGTTGAGAACATCATACGTTTGTCCGTTATTGAACAGAATTGCGTAATCACTTTTTTTTAAATTAAAGATTGCACTCACAATTAACACTCCTAAAATGAAATGAATATCACATTCATAAACATTTACGTCTCACAAAGCGGCGGGGAAGTCCGTTTTCGTGAAAACAAGAGTCTGACTATTTTATTTAAATTATACATCTTGACCACCCAGAAGGTATTCCTACACCGTTTAGTAAAACCTTAACAGTTCAGGGCCGTTGATCCGTGTATACAGAATTTGTCGCGCGCTGAAAATTTACAATTTAAAAAAAAATAGTATTTTTATGCCATGTTTTATGCTTTTATAGTGCTTTCCAATGCTTTTTAAAACTTTGCATATTATGAATTTTTCAAGTTGTCAAAATGTATCGGGGGGGGGGCAAATCGATGATTGTTTCCCCCCCCCCATATTTTCATTGGTGGGCGGTGCCCCCCCCCCCCCCCCAGATCGACGCCTATACCTGTTGATCAAACCTTATAAACCCACACCAGTGTAGTTGACAATACAGCGAACTACGTCAGTCTTCAACTTCCCGGCGGATGGACTCTACAATCTTCAACTGTATTTCATGAAACTTTCTTTTGCTGGATCAATCAGAAACACATCTCTTAAATGGTGACTGAAATTCCCAATTCCATTCCCATAAATTATAAATGAGAAAGATATTCAGAATGATTTTCAACTAATACATTTGATAGAAAAATAAAACGTTGTACATAAAATCTGCGCTGGAAATTATTTTTTTCGTAAAAAGAAAATAGATTATACATGACTATATGAACTCTTATTAACAAAACGATAAAGTCAACTAGCTTATCATCAGCCAATTTACATCACTTGATCCCCTGAGTCGATTTTTTTTCATAATAAAGGAACAAGTTTACAATGGATATTGTATCTCTTGCCCTTTTACCGTTTCGCATAGTATTATTTACTATGTTTTTAAACAACCAGGGACCTGAAGTCTGATAACTTCTATCATGTTATTTATTGTATACGAATCTTTCCCTGACATTTCATAAATCAGTATCTATATGCAAAGTTCATTGACTTATGAAATATTTTCGTTTTCACATTATTTTCATGGAAAATAAAAAATATAATACAGAATGACTATTTATTTGTTCTTTACTTGGAAAATATCGTTTCGATGTCGGGGGTAATAATTAGCCATTGTACAATCTGATTGTTTTTGTATACCGAACAGGCATTATGGACATTGGAACCTAACAATGTTCACTCAAAAACCGTTGCATTCGCTGGTTAAAGGGAGAAGGAGCCAGCAACTAACAGGCCTAAGTTAAGAAAAAAATGACATTTTGAGTATTTATTGCCACATGGCAATAAAGACAGCCTAAATAAGGGGTACTGTGTGATACTCACCCTCAGCAATAAGTTAATTTGTGTTTATTTTACATCTTTGCAAGTTTTATCCCGGGGTAAAACTTGCATAAACAACTATAGGGGGAGGAGCTTATCAATTCAATACCACCGCACGACTAACACACGTCGGGTGGCATGCATTGGTCACGCATGGTCAGCTCTAGACCTGTGCACATGCGATCTGATTGGTTGATAAGAACTCAATTTTTTTCTTAACTTATCCCTGTTTTCATATCCCTTCTCCCTTTAAGTACACTTTATCGTTTCCATTGCTTCTCCTATACGTTCAAGAATAGCACGATGAATTTCCTGCCGAGATGAACAGAGAAACTTGGTGGAAACAGACCTTGACACGCCTCGTAATCCAAGAAGTGATTTCATGGAGGTAGAAGAGAGATGGTGTATTCAAGAGGTATAAGCACTCCGCGTAAATATACTCCCGCTTTAACGCAAACATTTCCGATAATAAAGTTGTGCTAAACAGAAAGAAATAATGCAGACGAGTTTTCTGTTATACTCGAGTTTATTCTGAGTCTAATTGAATGGAAAGTGCAATAATCTACCGAGGGAAATCTAACGGACGCATTCAATTTGACTGTCAAATTGTAACCTAGCAATGGAACGTCAAAGTTTTGTTATTTCTTGCCAAGAAAAGAATGGTCAGATTCGTCTGTAATAAATGATAATTTTACCCAAATCAGTATCTATTCCTTGTTTCACCTCATTTTTTTTTATTTCTTTCATTCAGTTAGCCGTTGTTTAAAACAATGTAGCCTTTGTTCATTCAATTAAGCATATTTTCTTCTTTAATTGAATACTTTTTTTTTTGCCCAATGTTTCGTTTTTGCAAGAGTTATTATCATCCATGTTTATGCATCAATGTGCTGATATCAATAACTCATATTTTAGGGAAGGGATTAAGCGAATTTCGGCGAGTGAAGCTTTTAAATATTTCATAATTTTCAACTGTTACAAAAAATAATCATGTCGATAAAAGAAGGAAAGGTATATTTCACAAATCTTTACTCTGTTGATGGTTTTGACTTATTTCATCGGATTCTTTAGCAGTGAAGTAGATGCATGCAATCCAAGGTGACCCAAAACCTGTCAAATCTGATACGGACATATAACTGACGTCATTGGGCCTGTATATTTAGTGGAATATTGCTGACGAGCCGGTGGGATGCATGAGGTCATTTCGGTCGACATATTGATTGCAAATTTACACTTGTCTGAACGGAATACGTTATGATTGTAACCTAGTATCATTTAAATGTAAACCCGCGGGATGTAAACGAACCTTTTGTACATTTCATATTCATTATTCTTCGATAAAAATGATAAGACTTTACTATGCCAAACCTATCTGTATATTCCCATGGAGCCTCAAGTTCATGGATAATCCGTGATATCTAAAAATCTCATGATCATGAAAAACAAACATGATTGTTCATCTTTAGTTTTACTCAGACTTGTCATGATCTATAGTGTGCATGGTACTTTTAAAGAGTATGAAGCTTTTCAGCAAATATTCTATATAAAGCAAACGAGAAAAAAATAATAAAACCAATTAGGGTAACACCACTTTCTCGTCGAAAAGGTTTTGTTAATACAGTTCTTGTTTGAAACAATTCAGTTTCTGGACAAAACACGCAGGCTTTAGCTTAGCAACCAAATGGTAAACACCGACTTTATGATCAGACTTGCCCCCCCCCCCCACCACCCCCACCCCGATTTTACCCACGGGACGGAATCTCTCTTCCTCATCGCGTTTTTATTGGCAGCCAGTGACAGTCACTCATGTCTATAAACGTTTCTTTCGAGTACATTTTGACGTGGTCGCTGTTCATGGCAAAACCCGCTTTCCTGTTGAGGTTTTGTGCTATATGAATACGTGTCCTGTCCAGGAGAAGAATTTGAACTTTGTTTCGAACCGACTTCGCACTTGTCGGAAATACTGTCTGTTAGTCAAAGGTAAACGGTATCACTACAGCACCAAGTCATTGTCGTCAGCTGTCACAGACAGGTACCTCTTGAATGGATGCTGTACTAAAACTGCCATAACATTTCTCAGATGTATTTATGACTAATTCTGAAGAAACATGAGATGACGTATTACGTCTGATGTGGAATAATTCCCCCTTATTTTTGAACGAATTGCTATTATTATTTTTGTGTGTGATAATTTTAATTAATCGAGAATCTGGTACCCACAAATCATCCACCTTACCCCCCCCCCTCCTCCTCCCATTCTCCTTCTAATCTTTCGCTTTTTAAAACATTGTTTTCATAGATAAAATGTTTTCAGAGATAATGTCATCCAAATTCTAGTATTGGGATAATTTACCTTCAACTGGCTTTTTGATAACAACAAGTTATTTTACTATTGTCATCAACAAATTACAAGAACACATTATAAAGAAGATGTGCGTTACAAATCGAAAACGTATAAGTACTTGTACAAATCTGTGTTGTCAAAAGCGAGTTTATACAATAAATGATGCATTACAAACAAGTATGAATCTCAATTCAAATAACGAAATAATTATCTTGTTATTCTTACATGTAGTACTTTTCCCCGCAAGGAAGGACAGTTTGCAAATAATACGTAATATGTCAACAACCAGGGGCGTCGATCCTGGGGTGGCAAGGGGGCAGTCGCCACCCCAATAAACATATTGGTGGGTGGGGCAAACATATCGATTTGCCCTCCTCCCCAAATGATTTTGACAACTTGAAAAATGTATAATATGTAATGCAAGGATATGTTTAAAATGCATTGGAAAGCACTACAAAACTATTAAAATTAGCATAACAATACTATCAAACATACAAACTTTTCAATTTTTCAGCGCGCTTTGCGCGCCGAATGTTTTTGACATTTTTTTTTTCACTTTTGCCCCCATCCATCCAGGATCGACGCCCCGTGTAAACAACTACAGTGTGTTCCCCATTAAAAAAAAAAAGTCCAATCGGAAATTATTTTTCAATATAAAGAAAATCATACATAACCTAGTCAAATCGGATATTGTTATAAAGCTAAAAGACCATGCTTTCTAGGGCAATTTATTTCGTTTCATTTGGTTGTGTCAATTCTGAGATATATTGAATTTACTGCAATGACGCGAAATCGCGTTTGTCCCAGTTTAGTGTGTGCTATATGTACACGCATGGTTCGGCATATCGTTTAACAAACGCTGAGAATGTGAAAAGTATACTGTGAACTCGTTCAATTTAGCTGAACGAACAGATTTTTCAAATGCACATTTCTGATTTCCTATCATTTGTAGTACAAAGGGGGTACATAACTTTGACAAAAGGCATAAAATGAATAAGATGTGTAGATCATTATGTCAGTGCATAGGCGTACGCAGGATTTTGCCAAGGGTGGTGTTCATCCGCGGCCAAACTTGGGTTTCAACCTGGGGGGGGGGGTAGTGACGAAAATGTTTTTTTTTTGGGGGGGGGGTAAAAAATTTCCCCGTCACGTCAATCTCCCAGAAATCGCTCAGCGGGGGGGGGGGTAGTGAAGAAATTGTTTTTTCCAAATCCAAGGTCCAAAACTTTTCCCGGTCACGCCAACCTCCAAAACCTCCCTCAGCGGGGAGGGGGGGGGGGGGGTTTGTTACGAAAATTTTTTTTCAAAGATCACAGGAAAAATCAATTATTTAACATTTTTAAACATCCTTCTTTTGACGAAAAGGGGGGGGGGTGTCTGGGGGGTATTAACACCCCCCTTCGGCAAAAGGGGGGTGTTTGAACACCCCAAACACCCCCCCTGCGTACGCGTATGTGTCAGTGTGAATACAGGTTGGTAAACAGAAAACATGAACATATGCAATATCATTTGAATGCCGAGTAACGGTTATTTGCATTTATTTTTTTTTACTAGATAATCATTAAAAACATACTGAAAAACAAAATGCATTTGTTATTTGTTTTATTATTTATTGTTGTAATTCAGCTTTTATGAGTTCTGTAAGCAACAATACCCCCAATTCAGTTGTCATTATGACCAATACACAAAAGTGGGACAAAAGTGATGTTACCTGACTGCACAAAGGTAATCATAACTTTTGATTTATAAAAGTAAATTAAATAGGACTAACTTTATCAGAAAGGAGATTTATTCTGCTTGAATATGACTAAATACACATACCTTTTGAGAAAAGTAATTACCTTATAAGTAATTTTCTCCCGATTGGATCATTTTTGGGGGACACAATGTATATGTTTTAAATATTAGGCGCAGTAGAAGTAACCAGGCCGTGTATTGAAAAGTTTTCACTGTAAATACCCCAATGTCTAAAGACTTACTTTACATTTATTATGTTGAAAACAACGTTTAGCCAACAGCAGTTATTAATAAGCGATGTGATGATACTGGCCCCTATCTGAATGTCGGTAATGATTATAGAGACTTTTGTTGCCCAAAACCTATGGTATCAGCACAACAAATTTCATATCGTTTTAATATACTTCCTTATTTGCTTGTATTTGCGATTGAAATCGTATCCAACTGGTAAGTTTGAATAAACAAGATAAATTGTGTCAGCATGTGCAATATACTTTTATACGAGTAATTTTCTTAATTACATGATATTCTATTTTCTTCCAAATGAACTTCAGATTTTACGTGCAGGAAGCCTACCATGGATGTCCGTAGGCAGGAGGGTGTGTGTAGATACGTCACGCCCACGCTTAGATATTGACGTAACATCATACAAGAACTTAGCTTTGACATATCACTTCAATCTCCCTTCTATCCCTGACCACGATGAAACATTATCATCATCGAAAATGAGAACTATATCGGGAGATTGATGTCAGTTAATATAAAATTATTATTTGCATCCTCTACAGACGTTACGTCCATACATTGCGGGATACCTTAGGCTATTATAAGTACTTTTGTACTGCTTCACGTATATTGATTCGCACACAAATCTTAATTTTGAATTTATCTGTCCATGAAAAAAATAATGAATTGAATAAAATGAATAATCAATAAATAAAGAAATAAATACATGAATAAATAAATAAGTAAACAAAATAAATGATAAAAATAGATAAATAAATAAATGAATAAATAAATAAATAAATAAATAAATAAATAAATAAATAAATAAATAAATATATAAATACTAGATTAAAAAAAAAAAACCCTTTTCGGAGCAGGGCAGGCAGACGTAAATGCAAAGAAATAACATTACCCAATTGACTTTATACATGATATACCATTTATCATTGAACTGTTCGCTCATCACATAAAACAGGTCATCGCTACACATCTCAAGATGCACTGATCGTGTAAGTCATTCTTTCATCTGGCATGATGGAAAGCGCTTTTGCAGCAGGACACTTGTGACTGGGCCGGACATTCGCCAACACTGGACGGTTGCGGAAGCAAATTATGCCATATCGGCATGCTTTCCGCATCAGGTGTGAAAAAGGTGTGAAAAATGTATCCGGATGATGTATCCGAAATTTATTCTGACAATAAAATTTTCCATTTTTTTTTAAAGGTATCGTATAACAATATTCACAATCCCCATGCTACCATTGTCTTTCATAAGGTCTAAAAAATGAAGCCCTGAAAACATTGCAGTTCATTAAGACGCACCACGCCATACCTCGGGGTACCGTCGTACCCCGGGGTACCGCGTTATGCAGCGCCCTCTTGTGTTAAAAAATATATTTTCTTCAGTTATGATCGCTGAAATCAGTGGTAATGATGCAGAGGCTGTGCAAGTGCACAACAAAAAGGCATAAACCTACGAAAAATGTGGTAAAAATGAAGCTAAATGTGTTATTTTCACCCTTATTACATAGCTTTTACATAATTTTGTAACCCAGGGTACAGTGCTGAAAAATAAATAAATAATTCAACAAAATGGCGGATTTCTACTTGGTACCCCGGGGTACCAAATACTGCATTTAATGAAAATTATTGAGCGATCAGTCCAGTCTATCCCAATAGAACACTGTGTTGCAGAATTTTCTCAGAAAAAAAATGTGCTGTTTTTATCTGTACATATTTCACAAGTAACAAGTGTATGAAGTTTTGTGTTCTAGTATGTTTATTTGTCCATTCAAACAATGTGAGATATGTAAGATAGCAAAGTTTGACTTTTTTTTTTTTAATTCAGGGACTTTCACAAGGTTATCCTCATAGGATTTCAAGGAACTCCCGTACATAATGTCTGTGAGTTAGTCTGGTTCCATTTCCCGAAAATATGACGTCTAGGAGCATTTTGGGGTAAAAGTTGGGAACCAGACTTTTTAACATAATTCGAGGGTGCTGAATCTGATAAAGCCGGTTCCCAAGCGAAATTTTGGTCGATTTTGAGCCATCTAATTTGATAACAAGTGTAACCACCATATTTGCTTATTTTGGACCCTTACTCATCCGTTTTTGTCGCCGTTATCCTCTATATTTATATAC
This sequence comes from Eucidaris tribuloides, assembly GCA_001188425.1. NCBI lineage: Eukaryota > Metazoa > Echinodermata > Echinoidea > Cidaroida > Cidaridae > Eucidaris > Eucidaris tribuloides. Next base: position 5,949 of record JZLH01S0636409.1, on the reverse strand, counting down.
TCGGATTTACCAAAATGACCTGATAACATTTAGTTTCTGACTAGAATATAATGAGAGCTTTTTGAGATAATATTGAGTAAAGATATGTATTAATATGCCAAATTATATGCAAACATTACACATTTTGTACAGAAAAGTAAATGTGCTATCAATAATTAGTGTTATCAATCACGTAAACTTGATAATTTCCCGTGTTTTGAGTGAGATAAGTAGAAAAGTAATTTTTGTCAGCAGAAAAATCTGGGCCAAAAAGTGCCTCATAATTTGGAATTCTTGACCATCCTAGATTAATAAATACAATGGGTGCCAATTTGAAGTTTGCCATTCATTTAAACAATGTTGACGTGCAAATATTGGAACAGGTTCTAGGTTAATTCACAATTAATTGGCTTCATCGTTAATTAGTTCATCAATGAGCAGGAGCGTGACATTTTGGTGATAGAATGGAGCGACCGAAGATCGATCTAGTTGGTTGTTGGGTAGCTTCCGATTTTATGGGACAGTTGTGATGAACGCGAACTGTAAAGTTTAGTATTTGCCGCCAGTTTACGTGCAATTTCTGAGTGGGACGCCATCACGGACGCCTGCGATTACCGCTGTCGGCTAGATAAGCTTAAATTGCGTGCTTGCAAAATGGGTTCCAAAATGGAAAGTACTGAATTAAAATGTGAGAAGCTAAGTGTTGCAGTGCTCAGCAAAGTGT
>JZLH01S0636407.1:78403-90435 GCA_001188425.1 Eucidaris tribuloides | reverse complement strand
AAACTTGGGCTTTAACTCTTTCAATTATATATTGATTCAAATTCTATTGAATCTACTCCTATCACACTTATGGGTGCAATAGAAAACTTATTTATTTGATCTAAATATTACCAAAAAAATCTGATCTTTGTAAACGTTTGTAAAGAAATTTAGGCAAGTAAACTCAATTTTTTCTTTCAGAGACATATCTGATATGGGACCACATAAATTTCCCCAAATTTGCATACAACATCATTGATTCATAGTACTGGAGGTGAAATTATAAAAATCCTACACTGGTCCCTTTCTTCATTCATTTATACTTTCTCTCCCATCTTAGTCTATTGATGCCATGGATAACTGGGAGGACCTGACAGAGTTGGGTTGTCATCTGGCTGATCTCCCTGTTGACCCAAGGTTAGGCAAGATGGTCCTCTATGCCATTGTCCTGAAGTGCCTTGACCCTGTCTTGACCATCGCCTGTGCCCTGGCCTACAAGGATCCATGTAAGAATGTAGCATTTGTGTGACGTCGTTGAATTTTTATGTTACCAAGAAAAAGGAATGAGTGAACCTATGATTTTTTTATGCCTATTTTATTTTTCTCCATTTGTATTTAGTCTTTTTATCATGTTTATTGTTCCAGCAACCCTATCAAAAAAATCCTGGAAATGGGTGTATTATCAGGGTTTTTTTATTCCGTGGTATTTTTTGTTTTTACCAATGAGGATTTATACTCGTGATGGGCTTCTATGAGAACTATGTGCTAAAGTAAAAACCAAACTGTCTCCAACAAGAAAATAATACTTCAAAATGAATTTATAACAATTGGTCAAGGTTTGTTTTGCTACTTGGCAGAAAGAAGCACAGGTCATTTAAAATCTTACATTCTCTCAGGTATTTGTGTAGTAAAGTCAAAGTGCATTTTAACTAAATATGTAACTATTATTCTTTCATGTGTATTGGGTAAGGTTTTGCCATGGCAACTTATGCTTAAAAGAATGATACACTCCCCATTGGAAAAAATTGTGCTGTGATTGCTCCTTTAAATTTGAAGGACTCCATATGAAATTTTCACACTTGATGGCTATAAATGTAAACTAGTAGTGAATTATCTTGAAGGTGTCATATAACAATATTTCCATTTCAAAAAAAAAATGTGAGTTACATGATTCCCTTTGCTACTTCTGTTTTTGATAACGTCTAAAAATGAAGCCCTGAAAAATATTACAGTTAAAAATGATTATTAAATGCTTTAAAAGAGTAAAAAGCATTGAGAGACTGTTTTCCAGTTTTCCCCCATAGACTGCTGTGGTGCAGAATTTTCATCGGCCGAGAATAATTAATGTGCCAGTTTTTATCTCAACATATTTTACAAGTGATAGCATAACTGGCTGAACTTTTGTGTTCTACGGTGTTGATTTGTCCATTCAAACACTGTCAGACAGCAAAGTTTGACCATTTTTTAAACAGGTCATCCACAGTGTTATATAGTGTTTTTAAGTGATAGTTGTAGTTGTATTTTTTTTTTTTGACTTACATGTAAAATGTCATGTATATTAGCCAAGCTGATCAATGATGTAAATGCAGTAAGGTGGATAAATCTGCCACATATGATAAGAATAACTGTAATATTTCTTGTTAGAACAAAATAATTAACTTAAGAATGATAATTTACTCAAGTTTATTACTCCCGTTCTTTCTAGTTGTGCTTCCCAACCACCCGTCCCAGAAGCGAACTGCCATGCAGGTACGCAAGAAATATGCATCCAACACATTTAGCGACCACATGGCATTGCTAAGAGCTTTCCAGGTAAGGGGTGGATACTTTCTTTGAACTTTATAATTATTTCATCATCAATGAAGATCCTTTATCCCACTTGTGGTGGAGGGACTTGTAATTCCATTGATGGATCTTTTCCAGTCCTTTCAGTTTTGTGTGTCTGCCTTGCATGAGATGCAGACGTTTTTAATGTTTCTTGTTCTATTGTCACTTTCCAAGATTTGTGGCATGGGGGGTTTAAGACAGTCATATGAACATTCATAGTCTGTACGTAGCCAGTGGCTCTCAAGAACATACCATTTCAATCTGCCCATCCTTATCACATGTGAGATCTTTAAAGATACTACTGTATACGCCATATATTTTCGCGATTTTGCATCAAGATGGGAATTCACGAGAGTATATTTTCATGATTTTATTGTATTTGCATTCACTTTGTACAGAAATGTCAGGAAGAGAAAATTTTCACGTTCAGTAAGTCGCGAAATTCGCGAAAATAAAACCACTGCAAAATATTAAGCTTATACAGTATTTAACTTTGTAAAAGCCCCATTTTAAAAAAATTGTCAAACTTTGATTTATGACCTTCATGATGGGTGTTTGAATCAACCAATAAACACCATAGAACACAAAATTTTAGATAATTATGCTGTCGTTTGCAAAATAAATATTGGTACATGAATTAATGCCCTGGGGACATAATTTGTTTTTTTAATTAAATACCTCTTGATAGTAGGCATTAAAGGTAATAATGTAATATATCCACAATAATGATTTTCTATACTGGATTTCTTTGTGTCCCTATCCTAGTCCTGGCAACGTGCCCGAAGTGATGGCTGGGAGGCAACGTTCTGTCAACGTAACTTCCTATCAAGAGCTACCCTTGAGATGCTAGTTGGAATGAGGTATAATCTTCATATTTGTTTTTCATACAGTTTATCACTCTTGTACCATTCAAGACCTATCACACTCTTCATTTGCACATATCAATTTCAAGAAATATTGCAATTATGTTGTCTCCTGCTTATACCAGTGCATTTTTGTTTTGTTTTGTTTTGTTTTATATCTGATATATTATATTTTATCCAGAACCAATTTAAACTGTGATATGGGTTTATTTTTCAATGTTCATGTTTTTGTTCAAGTGGCAAAATCTATTGAGTTTCATTTATTTATTTATTTACTTCTTTATTATTTATCAGTTGTATTGTATTATTTATTTATTATTTATTATTTTTACATTTATCTATTTGTATGATTATATATTCATTATTTCTTTATCAACTGATTTATGTTTATACATTGATTTGTATTAATTAATACAGTTAATTTGTTAGTTATTATTTATTTAGTTAGTGAGTGAATGATCAGTCTGGACTGAATGCAACTCAAAGAATAATGTTTAAACAAACATTTAATTGTGTCAGAACCCAACTCCTTGGTCAGTTGAGAGCCTCTGGGTTTGTGAGAGCGAGGGGTCCAGGAGACATCCGTGACCTGAACACTAACTCTGAGAACTGGGCGGTGGTCAAGGCTGCCCTATGTGCTGGCATGTATCCCAACCTACTCAAAGTGGACAGGGAACGACAACAACTCACTACAAAGTAAGTTTGGCAGCCCAATTTTAAAGCCCAAATATAGTTTTGGTAAATGATAAAAAAATGAATTTTTTTGCAATTATATTTTTTTAGGTAGACCTATATGATCTATCAATGCCCTGAAAAATGCTCACTTTGAAACTCTCCCATTTATGAAAAATTACTCAAAGTGTAAAATGTAAAATGCTTGGGGCAGGGGGGCCCCAACATTTCCCATAGGTAATTGTACATACTCTGATAATTTAAACATCACAATTTGTCACTATTAACAATTTTCAGTGGGTTAGATTTTTTTCTGATGTCTGGGATGACAATAGAATACTTTGTGAAAGATTGACAAAAAAGTTTTTGATCAACCGAAAGTATACAGGCTTTTAGCATGTTTTTACTTCTAAAGCATAAACTTTCCTTACAGGCAGTGGATCTCATTTACAAATATCCCCGCAGACCAGGAAAAGATAGCCCATGCCCTTAGGCTATTGATGAAAGGCATGTGTGTGAAATTTGGGGGTCAGTAGTAGCCTACAATTTGAAAAATGCAAAAGAAAAACAATAGGCGTTTAGTGTACGTTCTATGGTAGGAATTTTTTTCTCGCGAGAAAAAATTCAAATCAGAGTCTAACGGTCACTATAATTTCACTAAAAGTGAGTTTCTAGCTCCTATATTTGGCTAAAGGTTCCCAGATGGTATTTTCTTCTAAATACCATTCTATTTACACAGTGTTAATTTTTAGGCATGCAAAAGAGATCCCCTGCCTTTAACAGTGCTCAGAATTTGTTGGAAAATGAAGAAACTATCTATTATGGTTGTCAAATGTTACAGTGTTATTCTAACAAAAGTATACTTCAGCAATGTGAGAGATTATGGAGTACATGATATTTTTAATCTGCTGGACCATATCTGTGGAACAAATTATGGGAAGAAACCAAAATGACCAGCTCAACTATAACTTGAATTTGTTTTGAACACTTGCCTCATGGAAATTGTTTTTAAACTGTCAAATTTTCTCCAATTTACTTCAAGTACATTATTTTGTTCTGTGTAAATTTATGTATCTGCACCAAGAGCACAGTTAACTTGAAGCCACTGGCTAACATTTACCACAGTTAAAAAAAATGTGAGCTACATAATGCTCCATGCTGCAAGTGTCTTTGATAACGTCTAAAAATAAAGCCCTGAAAAGATTGTATTTCAAAATGATTATTTAGTGCTTTAAAAAAGTGAAAATCGTAAGTTGACTGGAATCACCTGCCCATTTCCTCCCATAGACTTACTGTGTGTTGATCTGGGCTATTTTTTACTCGCCCCGAGTACTAATTATTTACTCATTCATATCTTGCCAGTGGCAGCTTAAATTTCCAAACTTATGTATTCTAGGGTGTTTACTTATCCATTCAAACACTACTATGTAGCTCAGATAGCAAAGTTTGACAATTTTTTTTTATTTGAAGCACCACAATGTTAGCCTATTACTTTAAGATTGAAGCAAGCATTTTGTATCATGTGGTTTCATATAGTGTGTATTATGACTAGTATAATCTATTCTTTTCAGGACCGAGTCCAAGGTCAGGTTCCATCCTAATTCTGTCATGAATGAAGTGGTCAAGGGTAAGACCACTGTCAGCCAAGAACACATGAAGACTGTAGCATCATTACCAACAGACTGGATGCTGTATGATGAACTCACAAGGTGGGTCCAAGGCAATTTGTATGAATATTTGACAAGACGTTAGATTACGACACAAAATATATCTGTAATGAACTTAAAACATTTTGGCTGAAACATCTGGAATGCAGACATTTTGGAATAGACTTTCAACATTAGACATTAACCCTCCATGGAAAGATATTGGACTTTTACCTTTAAAATGTTGAAAACTCTTTTTCATTTCACTTTTTATTGACTCCTGATAATGGAGATTTAGTTTAAAAACAGATTAGAAAAAGTGTATTTGGGAACTTAGCAAGTGGAATTTTGTACTAAATTTATTACATTCTATTTGTATTTTTTATGAATGTTTTTTTATAATCGATTAATGTTACTTACCCGGCGTAGCGAATCGTGAAAAAAAAAAAAAGTTAACCATCCCGCTCTCTATAGTGGGAGGCATTGGGCAGGGCCGTGATCTGCTTTTCTGTAATCCAAGTCCACATGCTGCCCACAAAGACAATTGCGACTTGCAGGCGGGTGGGACAGGGGGGGGGTAGTCTCTGGTAGTTTACGGCCAGTGCTAGAGGCAGTAGCGTACCATTTTCATAATGTTCTTCTGCCGTATGACCCCCACTGCTAGCTCAAAACTCGCAATCGTCTTGGTCGAAAGGTGGATCTCTACAAACTGAGCCATGATTGTCGGTTCTGTTAAGTAAGTAACATTAAATTCATCTGCGAGGTCTACTTTATTGGTATGTTGACTTTTTCCCTGCCTTCAGCCTCTCACTCAGAACCACGTCCGGTGTGTCAACTGTGGTCTTCCCCATCACCGTTAGCCCTGTTCTCGTGGGCCCAGCCCGTGCTCCCGTTGTTGAGCCCTCACCCTACCGGAGGGAGATCAGTCAGTGGGAATGAGCGGTGTGCAAGATCGGAGATGGACAGTGATAGCTCCAGCGAGGGGCGATGGATGATGATTCAGCGTTTGCAAGCAACCGCTGAAACTGGATGAATGGCTCGTCATCAAAGCAGAAGCCTCAGCGTAAAAGACAAAGTGTTAGTGAACGGCTTATTAATGTTGAGCATTCTTTTATGGGATAGGTACTGCTGAACATGGAATATTTGAGGTGTGGATTTTTTCTCTGTATTTCGTGAAGTATGATGTGTCACAAAAATATACACATAAATATTTAGGCGTTTATTCATGTTTTTAGAATTTTTGCCCAAATGAAAGAGTGAATATGGTGTGTGGTGCAACTACATGAACAGCATAAAAAAGATCAATGCACCACTGATTTGGATAGCGCTAGGCACAATGAAATTGATTGTCTTTACCATGCTAAAATTGATAATGTCTAATGAAAAATAATTATCTTTGATCTGGAGGTAGGTCCATTGCATGGGTATGTGTAGGTATGATGGTTCATTCTTTATTACTGTAATTGCTTGATTTACAGTTGTGATTGTCACTGAAATTAAAAACTTGTGAAATTCATTTTACTTGGCTGAACACAAAAAAGTAATCATCATCATCATCATCAGCAGCAGCAGCAGCAGCAGCAGCATTTAAAGTCCATTTTTCCCACTTTGTGGGGTTGGACAGTTCATTTCCTTGATGGCTCTCCTCCATACTACTAGATGTTGTATTATTTAGTTGAGTTTAAGTTCAGTAATTATAGAGTCAAAGCAAAGAACATTTAGAATGCGGGAGTCTGTAAATATTTCAGTAATCACATCAACATATATGTTAGCTGTATTTTAGTACTGTTTACTCATTTATTGATATGTGTTCAGTAATTAGGGATGTATTTACCAATATAATCATCATTGTGGTAAAATCTTTATCATTATCATTATCATTATTATCATAATAAATTGATTACTACAGGCTGCTAGTCTTGCTCTGCAATTGAGGACCAAGTGGCATACATTATTCATGAGACGGATGAGAATGCCAGCTAAACCGTGGTCACAGGCAGATGAGGTAAGATGTTAGCAATGTAAAGTCTTAAAAATATATATAATGATGAATGATCCTTGTTTTGTTCTGGAAGTGCTCAATAGCCCCCCCCCCCCTTTCACTGAATGTAGTAGATAACTAAGATTATTTCTCTCAAAGCAGTATAATATCCCTGCATGTACAGGTAAGTTTCAGATTAGAACAGTATGGCTTTAGGCTTAAAATTAAGATTTAGTAAAACTGCTTAGTATTTTTTGAGGATGCTTTAAATTGGTATAACAAAAATCACAGTGCAGTTGTTTTCAGTTTTCAGATTAAAGTGTGAAATATAACATTTATGCTGTTATTGTGAAGTATTATTTTAAGCACAACTTTTGGTTGTTGCTGAGTGACATTTCTCTGCTTAAATTTGAAGCTGAAATTTTGAGACTGATTTAAGAAAACTCTGAACCAGCTATTTCTGCCAAAATCAAATGTATAGATGGATATTTTTCCTTTATAATTTCAGGTCTAAACAGTTGGCAGCTATCATCATTTTTTGACTAAAAGGGCACAAACACTTGCAAGATTGTAGTGTGGAAAATATGATCATAAGTAGACATAACTTAACACTTAATTGTAGCTGTACCTCACCTTACCTTAATACTGTTGTATAAAAATGAATTTCCCAATTCTAAGTCTGATTACTGGTTTGTTTATTCTTGTGTGTGTAGGCTGTACTAAAGACCATCATCAGGATTTTGAGCAGTGAGGAGCAAGCATTGGGCCTACAGCAGCCTGTGGGAGTTGGGCAAAGACCCAAACCAATGGGTAAGAAGTTTTGGAATACTGGCCATAATTTGAATGTCTTTCCTTTATTAGCCCTGATACCTTACCACCAATGCAATAAGCTTGGAATGTGCTGAGACCAATATGGGATAAGTATAGACTATTACTTTCTTTTTCTCGTTTTGTCTTGGTGCAGATCATTTCAAAGCCTAAACTAAAAGAAAAGTGAAAATCAGGCTTCCCTGTGCATTTAGAGAATGCAAAACAGAAAAAGGAATAAAACTGTGAAAGTTTGAACAAAGTAAGCTAAACCTTCAGGAAATATGAATTTCTAATTTCATTCAATCTTTATCGTGGAGGATTCTTAAATTGACCACTTTGCCACCTTTTTGTGATGACAGTGGGAAGAATACAGTATTCCTTTTGTAAACAAATTTTCCCCTCTTGTCATTTGCCATCTTGAATTTAATTTTTTTCTAACTTGTTGTAGAGTATGTTACAGTAAATGAATCTGCATGCTTTTCTGAAAGAATTTGGTCACTTTCTCAACGGACAACTCAAAAAAATGGAAATGAGTGAAAATTTCGGTATAAAACCATAAGGACTGGGATATAAGTTTGCGGCATCCCACGTTAATCCATTTGGATTCTAACAGAGGAATCTTTGTGAGTGGATTCTCTTAATGTTTTTGCTAGAATTTTTTGTACAATCAAAATGTGTTCCTCATTGTAACTTACAATCACTGAAAGCAGAAGTAATTTAGTACAACAAGGTCTTCAAAAATAAAAATAATTGGCCAAGATGGCATCTGTGAAATAGTTGGAAATAATACATTTAGAGAAATAGTACAAATTTAGAGAACGTGAATTTGCCGTTTAAATGCATGCATCTCGGTGATTGTATGAAATGAAATATATTAAAATATTAGATTAGGGGCATGAAGGATTCAGGCTAGATCACTGGTAACTTCATATATTAATCAGATGTCACAATGATTAACACAGACATAACCATGGTGCTATGGCTTGTGACCAAAGAAGTTAAAAACGTGCCCCCTGTGTTGGGGACAGTTACTATAGTCTAATCTTTTGATTTATAAATCATGACGTCCTCTTCCATCTCTTCATCTGTATCTGATTTCTCTTCTGTATCCTCCTCTGATTCTGCGCCACTGCAATCATCAGAGTCTTCACCATCTGAAATAAGGAGAGTCTTATCAGTGGTTGTAGTGTAGTAGGACTTCTCTAAGTCCATGCCTTTTTGGAGCAGGTTAACTCTACGTTTGGTTAATTTGGCAACATCGTCAATTACTGCTCCGTCATGTTCCGTTCCCTTAAGGAAGGTGTCAGCAGCATCATTAACCAGCATGTCCCAAAACACTTTTGCTTCAGAGCCCCTTTCCTTTTGCTGAAGTGCAGGGCGACACTCAACTGCTCACAAGTTTGAATCTCCAGTCAGTAATAATTTGCTGTATCGTCGAGAGTCCCCTCTCTACCACAGCTGTGGAGAATGGTATAAGCTCTACAAGAAGGAAGAAGTTGGCATACTTTGACTTCTGTAACTTCTACACCCATGGCCAAAGCTCTCTGCAAAAAGCAAAATAAAAGCTATGTGATTTTTTTTTTACTGCATGTACCCTATTTTTATGGCATTTTTGGCCCACTTTTTTTGCATCTGGGTCAAATTTTATTTAATTTTTGCCCTTAATTTTCCGAGACTAAAAAAAAGGGCTCAAATTTGGCTAACCTCGTAGGGTTATGGGGCAGAAGTGGCTTCACATATTTATGCATACGGGTTCTGAAGAAAAAAAAAAATTGGGGGGGGGGGGGAGGCCCTAAGGTAAGGTCTAGTAGCTCTTCAACTTGCAACAAAGTACTTGTCTTTATATTAAACAACAGTAATTAAATTATTAAAAGCCTATTAGTCTAGTCAATATAGCGTAAAAAGGGGGGTAACCCACCACTAATTGCAAAAGAATTGTTTTAATTGCCATGAATATCAGTAAGGTCTCCTAATCACCATACTAAAGTCTCCAAAAATCCAAGCATGGGAAAGTGCTCTAATTTGCATAATATGCAAATTAGCTTTCACTGTAAAAGAAATTCCATTTTTTCACCAAAGTTTGTACCTAAATTGGGCATTGAGAAAAAGTTATTGTCAAAACACGTAAATTCATCATCATTAAACATGATAAGGACATTTCTACATAAACAATTGTAACTTAATTACCATAATATGCAAATTAGTACCAATCTTGACGAAAAGTGCATAGGCCTATAGTCCTGTAGAAATTTTCGATACCTGGAAAAGTTGGTAAGTACAAGGTTTGTTTGATTAATTTGTGTTCTAGATGGCTATTAAAGTAAATCTAGCTTGGTTGTTACCTCGGCAACCTTGGTCAACTTTTTTATAGCCTAATTAGCGTAATCAGCTAATTAGCATATGTACGATGTATAATTTATTTATTTTTGTAACCCAAACGGCAGGAAACATGTGCAATACGACTTTTTAATTGTTTTCTAGGACGAGAAATGCATTTATGGCACTGGTTTCTATTTTCAAGTAATGTGTCTTAAATAGCGTAATTAGCATAATGACCTAATTTGCATACATGATTTGATAAAATAGATGGTAAAATAAACCATGTACACGACCGGAAAAGACGTCAAGTACAAGTTTTGTTGTTGATTCCAGTTTAAAATGAGATTTGTAATAAATTTAGTGTGGTTGCCTCCTTGGCAACCTTGGTTAATTATCTTTCTTAACATTATTAGCATAATCAGCTAATTAGCATAATATGTAACTAACTAATATGTCACTAAGCTTATTGCAGTAACCATAAAAATAAGGATAACGCAACTTTTGAAGGGTTCTCTAGGACAAGGAAACCATTTATGACACCAGTATCTATTTACGAGTAATGAATTTGTCTTGAATAGCACAATTATCATAATGAGCTAATTTGCGTAAATACAACAATTTAGTAGATGGTAAGATAAATCATGTATGTAACCTGGAAAAGTTGTACAAAAAAGTGCAAGTTTTGCTGTTGATTTGTGTTTAAAATGAGTATTTGTAGTGTATTCAGTTTGGTTACTACTTTGGCAAACATGATTGATTATCTTTATTAGCCTGATAAGCATTATCATATAATTAGTATAATATGTAATATGTTACTAAGCTTAATACTGGAAGCATGAAAAAAAGGATAGCACAATTTTTCAAGGGTTTTCTATGATGAAGAATCCATTTATGACATCAATTTATATTTACCAATAATGCAAGTGTCTTCAATATCATAATTAGCATAATGTGCTAATTTGCATATGTACTACAGTCTAGTAGATGGTACCATATACCATTTATGTGACTTGCAAAACATGTTCAGTACAATGTTTTGGTTGATTTGTGCTTTAGATGGGTATTGCAGTAAATATACCATGGTTGCCACCTTGGCAACCTTGGCTAATTATCTTTATAAGCCTGATTAGTATAATCAGCTAATTAATTTGATATTTAATATGAGCATCAAATTTAATAATGCCATCAAATTTCCCGAGGTTGCCAAGATAGCAATAAAGGTAGCCATCTAGAACACAAATCAACAAAATCGTTGTAATGAACACTTTCAAAGTTCATGGAAGTGGTATATCAGCTACTAGATTATATTACAATTTATGTTAAATAGCTCATTATGATAATTGTATTCTTTAACACAATTGCATGACTTGATATTCAAGACGCTTATATTATCTGAAAATAAAAACTGGTGTAATGAATGGATTCCTTGCTATAGGTAATCCTGGGAAATTAGTGTTATGCTTTTGTATCGGCTTTCTGCATTAAGCTTTTCAGCATATTACATATTATGCTAAATAGCTCATTATGCTAATCAAGCTAATTAAAATAATTGAAAAAAATATATTATGCTAATTAGCTGGTCATGTTAATTATGCTAACAAATATAATAGCAAAAGGTTGCCCAGGTGGTAATTAAGTTAACCATGAACATGAACATGAATCTGCCCCCCCAAAAAAATGGTACTTAACAATGTACATGGTTTATGTTACCATCTACACAATTATTGTAAGTATACTAATTAGATAATTGTGCTAAGTATGCTCTTTAAGAAACGTGCATTATTGGAAAATAAAAACTGGCGTCATAAATGGATTCCCCGTCCTAGAAAACCTTTGAAAACTTGTGTTATCCTTATTTTCAGGATTTCTACATTAAGTTTAGCAACATATTACATATTATGTTAATTAGCTGATTATGCTAATTAGGCTAATTAA
>JZLH01S0636407.1:46165-64976 GCA_001188425.1 Eucidaris tribuloides | reverse complement strand
CGATTATAAAAATAATTGCATGTAAGACTTCATATATGTAATTACAACTGACAGCACTTCATACAAAGTTTCAAAATTATGTTAGCAAGTTACAGCGTTTGTTACTTACATGTAGATACATACAAAGTTTCGAAATTATGTTTGTAAGTTACAGCGTTTGTTACTTACATGTAGATAAATGATAGTACATATACATATCAATAACTATTTAAACTATTTTTATTCTCCTTTTTGATTTTTCAAAGATAAAACCTGTTACCCATATGGCAGGTAATTGGAAAAATGATGCAATGAAAAGTCAAAACACAACCAAATTTTGCAACTTAGATAAATAAGCACTGTTGACGTCATGTAAATCAAATGAAACACAATCTTTGATGAATATACTTCAATGTGCAGATTATTCCTTATTCTTTGATATACTACAATGCCCTATTAAAGGCTTGGGAAAAAGGAAGCAAATAACAAACGACTCAAATTATGAGTTACCGGTATTCATGTTTTTAAAGAATTTGAGTTAACCCGTTGACTACGAGATTCCTCAAATCCCCATAGACTTTGTACAGTGGCCGGATTTAAGTCAAGATACCATGCTATTGCACTGATGCCAAAGAAAATGACAAGTTCCAGTTTTTCATTTATAAGTAATGTCACTTCTGTCACTTGGTTTCTTTTCCTAAAAGTAAGGAAGTAAAACAAAATTAGGTTTTGGACCCTCGATCTCACCTGGTCAATTCTCCCTTGATCTCCTGCAACTCCTTCCTTTCCTCCTTGGCGACCTCCTTCTCCTCGGCAGCCAGGTATCGTAGTCTCATATGTTCCAGTTCTTGCTGCTGTTTCTTCAGTCTCTGTCTTGCCTCTGCTGCCTCCCTTTGCTGTGCAGCTCTGGCTAGCTCCTTGAGGGCACGCCCCCATTGCTGCTTATAATGGATCTTGGACTTGGTCACTGACTCAAGTTTCCTCTCTAATTCAACCTAAATGGAGAAATAATAATGGGTTCTTATAGTGCACTATTTACCACAGTATCATAGAGCTTACACATTATCATTACCCCGGTCTTTGGATACAATTAAATCCAGCACTTATAGTTCCCACTCTCCACACCCTGGGGAGCATTCCAGCCAGTCGCCATTTCAAAGGCACACACATGCTTATCAACCAACATAAACGGGTACCCATTTATACAGAAAGCAACATGAGCTGTAAAGTTCTGAAGAAAGAATATACTTTGGACTAATCAAGAAAGAGTTTTCATAATTGTAGAATGATACTGCAGTACCAGACATCAGAAAACAACAGTAAATCTCGGGAGAACTGTTTACAATTGAGATGGTGTGCTTTTTAAATGATCAGTGCACAAATATTACTATATACAATTCCTACAGCAAAAGGTCAGTTGGATCTAGAGGATGTTTGAAAGTTACCTACAATTGGCACTGTTTGAAAGTTACCTACAATTGGCACTTAGGGGCCCTGCCCCTGGGCTGCTGCCTTTGGGTCCCCATATAGGGCAGGTTTGCCTTTTGAGGAACTTGGAATCCTCTTCCTCTAAGGATGGTTCTTGCTGTCTTTGGTCTAAATCCAATCAAACATTTTCCAGAAGAAGATGAAAACAATATACTTTTATGCATGACAAACAATGAATGATGCACATCGGATGCTGGATGCAATACATCATTTAGCCTGTGGCTCAGTTAAAATAATGCTATATATCTTTGGCATATGATGCATCAATCCTCCTGACCAAGGATATGAAAGTTTGGAGCAATGAACCAATCCTTGAAAGAAGCATACCTTTTCCAGCGTTAATAGGTTGATTTGAGCCTGTAATTTAATCTCAGGTTTGCTGCTACTCTCCTGTTTGAACTGTTGAAACTCCTGTTCCTTGCTAGCTAGTCTCTGATCAGCCTCAGTTAGCTGGTTGGCTAGTCTCTGTTTCTCTTCCTCTAGGACACGGACCCTGGACCTGGATGGATTACAGCAGAGGGAAGGAAAAGATTATACATTGGGTAAAAATCTCTTCAAAGATGACAATATTCTGCAATGTAATATTTTCTTAAGATACTTGAGATTTTATATTTGTCTTATCTTTATTGTATGAGTATCAAGTAACAGAGGGCTGAATGAAGAGCTACTTGTGAAATCCCAAGAGCAGAAGTTCAAAATTGTTGCAAAGTACCATTTAGGTTACATTCACATAAATTCACTCTGAAACTTCAGAAAATGTCAATAAGTATTGGGGAAGGAATCATTTCATTTGAATCATCCATAGCAGAAAAAATTTTGAGATTGTCTACCCTTTTTAGAGCTACATGATTTCTAATAAATCCATACTGTATGTAGCAATATTTGCATTACACTAAGTCTGATAGTCTTAACAAATGTACCAATACTTCATGGGGTTCAAGGGTACAGTCCATGGTACAGTAAACGTGAACAACTCAATGACAACAGAAAGAAGTAGGAAATCAGACGGTAAGAAAGATGTCATGTAAGGAAAATTGATTTTTTTTAATAGCATATTCATATCAAACAGTTTGCTCTCAAATTGATTCAAAATGAATTGTGCCAATTGTTTCTGTTGGCGTTCAAAAATTCATGTCATACATAAACACATGTGGTACATCATGAAGTATATAACAATGATGTGGATATTGATGCTATATCAGTGTGTTACTGGGTTGAATGTAGCCTGACAATTTTTCAGTGGAGCAAACTATGTCTGCAATGGCGTAAAGGTCAGTGACCCAGTTAATTTGCATAAGTAAAACAAAACAAAAGTACCTCGATTGCAACTAGAAGAAAACATTGACACCTCTTACTCTGGCTAATTTACATAGAAGCAGATCAAAACAACAGGTGCAAATGGCTGCATGGAACATGATTTCACCTGGTTGGCTTTCTGCCTGTGAAATACTGAACACCTGTGATTTTGGCATAACTTAGCCATATCTACTGCATGGAACATAGGGCACGTTCACAGTAGCCAAGACGTGGGACAATGTGGGTTCAACCCGGGTCGACCCAGGTCCATAATTTCCGTTCACACTAGAAGCGACGAACATTCGACCAGCATCAATCCACACCAGCAAATTGGCATATCTGACCTAGAAGTTAACGTTCTCGTACCTGTGACGTAGGTAGAATCATGGCGGGTATCGATGTAAATATGTGACAACTGTTGCTCATGAAATATCGTCGAAATCATCAGCGATACCATGCCAGAAGCCGAAGAAAGTTGGACGGAATAAGGCGGGCAATGCAAAAAATTCTCATAAGCCAATACCAAAGGTTGATGATGTCACTAACGTTAAGCGCGGTGCTGATTTCTTTGATGCATTCAGTGTGTAAAAATCGAACCCAGTGGGTCCGGATCAGGACTGCTACTCAAATTTTAATTTCCTCCTACGGACACCACTTTTCCCCTACGCCTCAAGAAACCCAATTTTCCCGTACGAACCTATGTTTTCCCCTACAAATCATCAAAAAACCCTACTTTACCCCAATGGAAGGTCATTTTCCCCATATAGGTATCACCGACAACCTACAGTTGGCTAAAATTCACTACGGTAGGGGGTTTCCCCTGGGAGTACAGCCTTGATCTGGGTTGAAAAGCTAATTTCTGTTCACACCTAGGAGTCGATGCGGGTCGACAGAGTTAGTTTCATGTCTTATTTGTTTATGTTTGTTTAAATGTTAATAAAATGCTGCTGCTTAATCTACATTTCTCCCACATATTTCTCCCGTATATTTACAAAACACGTGTTGTAACATTCTCCCAATGCACTCATTAAATACACGATCTCTCATTCTCAAATAATCATTTTCAAAGTACATTATAAAATCTCACTTTTCCAACTCTATCTGATGTAGACAATCTTCCTTGAGTCTCCTAGAAGCTTCCTGCATTTCTACCAGTTTGTGTTGATGTTCTCTTTGTAGGTCTGCTCTCAACCTAACCACCTCGGCCTCATTAGCAGCCAGCTGACGTTCACGTCTCTCTACATCAGATAAGGCCAGTCTTAATTGTTCCTCTAATGCTGCATATTCATCAGTCTGTCGGATTGGGGGTGGGGGATTGTAAAATGAAATACCCAAATATCACAAAATATACATGTATACAAGTCATGTAAAATATATTTACACAGATGGTTACAATATACATGATAAAGATAATATGTTAAGACTGGCTCATGTCATTTAAATGTTAAAGGCATTGTATAACACTGTTTCCAGTTCAAAAAATCTGAGCTCCAGGATTCCCCATGCTATCAGTGTCTCTGATAAGGTCTAAAAATGAAGCCCTGAAAAAATTGCAGTTTAAAACAATTAGTTAAGTGCTTTGAAAAAGTGAAAATCTGTGAGAGACCATTTAGGTTTTCCCCCATAGACTGCTGTGTTGCAGAATTTCCTATCGGCTGATACAAAATTAATGTGCCAATTTTTATCTGCACATATTTTACCAGTGACAGCATAACTGTCCGAACTTTTGTGTTCCAGGTTGTTTATTTGTCCATTCAAACACTGTCAGATATATCAGGTAGCAAAGTTTGACAATTTTTTAAACGGGCCTCCCACAGTGTTATATAGTGTCTTTAAAAGGTTATGCTACCAGGTGGAAGCCAGTATAAATTTCAAGATGTAGGGTGTTCAAAACAAATAGGCCTGTACTCACATAAATTAAACTAAAATGTGACATGTCACCATGATACCTGATAAAGTTGCACATATTTTGAAACATAAAAATGGAAAGAAAAGAAATGTGGGTGAAAAATATAAACAACATGTGAAGGTCATAAAACTTTTGACTTTTTAGGACACTTCAATTTCATATTTATATCACCATTACAATATTTGGCACTTTAATTACCTTTGGGTTGTGCGACTTTATCAGGGTATCATGGTGAGGGGTCACAATATGCTTTCAATATCAGTGATATAGGTGGAAAGGTGTTCATTAAAATACTTCATAACTAGGAATCATTTGATGTTTTCAATAAACCCTATAAAATTGGAATATGGGCCTGCAATTCCATAACTGCATTGCATCATACAAGTACACCCTTTCTACAGAAACATTTTATCAAATACGTTGCTTGAAACAAAATAAACAGAATCGTAATTGCATACAATACTAATTGGCAAGAACAACTGTCTTTTATTTTGTTTTTGTTTGTTGTTTGTCTATTGGCATGTATGTACCTTCTTTTTCAGAAGTAAAGTCCTCTCTTTGTCTCTCCTCTTAAACTCTTCTGCTAATGAATGAAGCTGCTGCAGCTCTTTCTCCTTCAGCTGTAGAGGATCAAGTATAAGTGAAAACATTTATATTTTACATATGATGATGATAATACATCTGTGGGTTGAAAAAGTTTAATTTTGATTATCACCCTTGTTTGATGGCTTTGACATGAGTGTCAAAGCCATCAAACAAGGGTGATAATCAAAATTCACCAACTAAATCCCTGCAGAAATATACCTTTTTTTAAACAACATTATAGTAAACTGTTTGGTGTACTGTTGAAGTAGAAAAAAATGATTATAGTCACTAAATGCTGGTTCTTTAAGTTACAAGTGACAGATTTAGTAGTGCAAATTTGATTGCACAAATCAAACACGCATTAGATTAGAGATAAGCGAGATATTCAACTGTATCAGGGCAGTAATTGTAAAATCACAGCTATGTACTTTGGTGAATTAAAAGTGACCAACTGTAGACATAAGTACCCAGTAAAATTCATTAATGTTGCATGAATGAGTGATTGCATATTCTATGAAACATGATAACAGCAAAAATTATTCATGAATTCCAACATTTTTTCAAATGAGGCATCAAGCCTTATTACTGGACATCCAAGACTAAACCACCAACCTGAGTTTCAAAAGCCCCTGCCTGTTGCTCCTTCCACATCTCTAGCTCTAAGGCAGCCTTGTACTCCGCTGTCTCCCGTGGGTCCACCTTCTCAGGGAGGGGAGCTACTGGGGGTGGGGCAGCTTTGGCAGGTGGCTGGACAGCACTACTGGCACTTGTGGTCTAAAGAGAATTACAGAGAGAGAGGTGCAATAAATACAGAACTTGAGTTTTGATTGGTACAATTTCTTAAAATTGATCTGAAAAAGGAAAATTCATCATTTGAGTGAGGGAGTGAATAAAATATCCGACCTAAGTAAAAACACAGTCAAGATAGCTGAGACATGTAATGAGACTTTTGCATCCCATTAAAGTTCCGTATATCTGGGATAACAGAAAGTAATACATGTTATTTTTTATGACATACTAGACAACACTGATGTTATAATTATTCATACTAGGCATTGGATTTTATTGTTGTAAACACAATACCGATACCCTAGGCTTGCAGTCATAATTCAGTATATTTTGTGTATGCATAATGGATTTATCATAATCTATACATGTTTCACACACAATATCTTGCATTTCACATTTTTTGTCATGTGAAGAAACTTGTGAAAAATTCTTGAAATTCAGTATGATTTTATTGTGCAATATGCATAAAATAAAACATAAGCAGAAAAATAAGATAAGGCATTAATATGCACCAATAACTTAACTAAAGACAGAATGAACAGATTTATCTCTCTTAACATGCCCAAGTTGCAATATGCACCACACAATACATACTATGTCCGTAAAACTATAATTTCTGTGGCATGTTAAGAGTTATACCATCAGAGCAAGGCATACCTGTGATGTCTCAGCCCCAGGTCCCAGGTAAACCTCCTGTGTCTTGATTGGTCCATAGTCGTCCAATCCTAACACTACCTGGATTTCAGCCATTCGCACTGGTTTGCCCTCTGTGGTTTCCGCTGCGACACGCTCTGTAAAAATCTGACGCCAGCCATCCTGTCCCTCTGTACCAGTTGGCTGACAAAAGGAAGATGCAGATTTTTATCAAAATGATCATGAAACTCTCTCCTGAAGTAAAACAATCTTTTTTTTTTTTGGGGGGGGGGGGTCTCACATGCAATTAGTAACAAACAGCTTCTTAAACAACCTATTTAAATTTATAATCAAAACTAGTATAGTTTATATGCCATAAAGGTAAGTTTACAAAAGAAAGAAAATGATCCAAAGACAGTCAATTTATTTTTATTTTTGAACTGCATTAAAGGATCTACTGCTCCAAAATAATTTATTGATACATTTTAGGATACTGGGTTTCTGTAAATCTTATACAGTCATGCATGAAATCCCAAACTCGCACATTACTCTGAAGTTTTACAAAAAAAATGGGCAATTGATCTTGATGATTTTATATTATTCAGAACAACACCAACAACAAACGAACAATAGATGCATGTGTTGAGCAAATATACAATTTGAAGTATACCTATTAGAAAATCTGTCATGAAATCCACAAAGCATAAATACAGGTGACTCCCATTATAACAAGATCCTTGGGACTGGCAGTTTTCTTTCATTGTATCAAAATTTCATTATTACCGAACAGTTAGAGTATAGAAAGATTTATAGATAATAATTTTGGGACCTCAATTTCTACTTCGTTGTAACAGGAATTTCGTTATAACCGTGTTCGTTATGATGGGAGCGCACTGTATAAAGAATAAACTTATGTGTTGAATGTCGAGAAGCTCATTTGTGGTGTCAAATGGTAAAGGTATCAAATGGCTTTTCAATCATCATGCATGATATTTTGTTCATCATATACAAGAATCTATTTTGCATCAATAACTTACTGCTATTCTGGCCCTGTCTGCCCCCAGGATCCCTGACAGGGGGACCCGTGCCACACCTAGGAGTTGATCACGAACCAGCTTGTCTCGATGCCACACTTCCACCAGCAAAGGAACCCTAGGAATCGAAAAAATAAATTAGAGGTTAAGATAACAACTTACTGGAATTAGCCGAGGCTAAACTGAAAGGGGACTGACACCAAGACACCTCCCAGCATTCAGAGAATATAGAACAATATTAGATGGCTAGTTACAGTTCGAAGATGTGATTGGTCCAAGCCTCGTCACATAACGCTGCTAGCGATCGCACAATGTTAAATTTCACAAGCTCGTATATATTTCCCAGCTCGTCGGTTCAACACGACCCATGTGTGTGTGTTGGCTATGGAGAAAGCTTCACCGTGCGACGCAAACCGTTGAATGTACATTTTTCCTTAAAAATTGACATAATTAGTCAAACTGATATTTACCTTTCATATGGAAATGGAGAAAAAGTAACTGTCTTTCAGATTCATACAATTTTACTGTCAGGCAGTAATGATTTCATGTCATTTTTGTAATATATTTCCATAATTTTCGGCCATCAGCGTAACTTTCAGTCAACACCATGAGACGCGCGTGACGCCACTACGTGCTGTGCAATCGATAGTGCAATCGGTATCGTCTGCTAAACTGAGCTCGGTGTCGATTTCCTTTCCTCAACACCAACACCGAACTTGAAATCACCCTCTATAAGCGTACTCAAGGCCATCTAATATAACAGATATCAACTGGTAGGGGGTGTAATGTAGCAATCTTTGGACCGTCAGTGAGTTATATTTTCCCTCGTGATCATATTTTCCCTCAGCGCTGCGCGCTTTGGGAAAATATAACTCCCTGATGGTCCAAAGAATGTTATATTACACTCCTTACTAGTCAATATCTGTATAATATGATAAAGAAAACAGGGAACTTTTTAGCAAATTTGGTTGAAATATTCAAAAGTTATGATTTTTCATCATCATTATCCTTATCAGCATCATAATCATCATCAGCAGCAGTATCCTCATCATCGTCACCATTATCATCATCATCATCATCATCACTATCATCATCACCACCATTATGCCATCATCATTCATCAAAATCATAATTATTATCTTCATCAGTATCTTCATCATTGGCTAGCATTCATAATATATATACAACCTTATTGAACTTAGTATTTGCATTACGGTATTTTATACCTGAGAAGCGTTTCCCTCAATTGCTGTGGAGTTGTTGCAAAATCAAAGGCACAGAAAGAGTGTGGCAGCAAGACCTCAGTGTAACGACGCACCTCTACTGGTGGGTGGGTCATGATTGGGGCTGAACTTCCGAAGAAGGGATACGTGTATCTGTTGAGAAATTGGCACCATCAAAATACTGGTAAAATAAGTGTTTAGATAAGATAATGATAATAAACTGTTCTTGTATAGCACATATCACATCCCTACAGAACTCTCTATGTTCTTAAAATACACATAAAATCTGTCATGAACATAACAAAGGCAACAACCAAAATGGAAAGTTCACTGCAAAAATAAATGTATTTTACAATTGATTCTTAAATTTTTCAGTTGATTGAACTTGCATCACACTGTCAGGGAGATCATTCAATAATTATGCTGCAGCAACTGCAAGGATTGGGCTCAAAGAAAAAAAAGGCAGACAATTCATAAACATAGTTGGCCATTGCTACAAGTCTGAAGAGTGAAGTCATACCACTCATATGTTGTGAAATGCCTCTGCATTCAAAATGGTATGCGGTTCAGTCAATATCAAAGAAGAACATACACATGACTGACTAGGATGTCGGAGGCTTTAATTCAGCTGAAACATCAAGGATGCTTTCTGGATAGTACCAGATACTTTAGTCTTAGGGAATATGAGCTAGATTGCCACTTTTTAAGGTTAGTTTGTAGAATAATCAATACCTCAATCATGTAAAATGTGTTTAAATTAAACTTTTTGAACTTATGTTTTGTTGTGAACAAGATAAATTTATAACCATTCTCAAATATGACCGACAGTTAGAAAAAAAAAATCAGCATTTCTCCTTTCACATAGAACCAAGTTTCAGGAGAAAATTAATATAATTGGTGAGCCCCTTTTGTCCCATAATTCCTGAATTACATACAAAGCTTTTCTTTGCTGAGATGACAAAAACTTATATCTATTTTTTTTTCTAGCAGAGCCTAAAACAAATGGGTTTGTCTTTTCCTTAGCCAGCTACAGTGGTTTTATCTTTTGAGATTGAAATCTGAGATTTGGACACAATATAATCTGGCTTCTAAGCGACAAGATTACAGCAAAACTGAATTTTTTTTATCAACAATTGAGAAACAAGGTCATGTCACCTCTGTGACATTATGAAGTTTCAAGTTATGGGACCAAGGGGGTTGAATTACTCACCTCAAATAAACACTGAGAGTGTTGGATGTATTGACATCCTTAATACTTCTCAGGTCAATGGAGAAACAGAAATGATGGGTAGAGGTATCCAGAGCATTGAGTTGCAGGGCAACAGGAATGGAAGGCTGGTCCTTAGGTTTGAGTGCTGGCTTGGAGCCTGGTTTAGGTTGGGTAGGCTCAAGATCTATAAAAGGTAAAGAAATCAAATGTAAGTGGTGTGTGTGGATTACAATAAAAAGTGAGGGATCTGTACCTTTAGTTCCAATTACTCCTCTTACAATATCTTTTTAGCTTACCGCAAACATTATGACTGTCATATTATCAAGCTCTTGTGATTTATAAACTGGAAATGAATGTAATTTCTTAACAAAAGGTTGTCATGTACACACAGTATACGTCATAAGTTACATCATTCCCACCATCTCTCTCCGTCACTTGTAAGTGCATTTGTGGAGCATTTCTTCCAAAGATTGATGAATATCTATAGCTGTACTTAAAACATTTGTACCAAGAAATTGAGCGTACTCAGTTACAGCAGATTATTATTACAGAAATGTTGATTTTGGTCTCTTTTGCATTCCTGAAAGAGAATAGTGGATATTTCAGTGAGACAAGTTAGTTTTCAAAGTATTCAAGGTTTAAGACACACTGAAGTAAGTTAAAAGCTGTATTTTACATCTGCACATCCAACCATGTCTGCTCAGATTTGATTTCGCTAAAGAAAGGTACATATAAATACAGTGGTAAGAAATATGGGATTCGCATGTTGTAAAGTTTTTGAAAATATAAACGATAATTCATTTGAAATTGGGCCATTGCTCAATTGCAGTTTTGAATGCTAGTCTAGGTTTCTCACACTGGGTGTAGCTTTTATTCATTGATTATGAATTTGGTAGAGTCCAAATGTAGCAAAGATCGCTTGACAATTGTCCAACTGCACTGGTGTGAGTTTTTGACCTTGTAAACTTTGATCAGCACGTATTCAGTTTTCACTAGATGATACACGAATCAGGTCTGGCAGTCAGATTAGTTAGCAACTAGAAACTGTTTAGAGCCTCAAAACTTCTGTATTAGGCGCTACATGTACATAAATGTTGTATATTATTATTAATTAAACGGCTGTGTAAAATTCAAATTCAGTGAGCGATGTTGTGTCAGTGCATTCTCTTTTAATTTTTTCAGCGTTGTAGTTTATTTCGTGGATAAGCTCATTTCGGGATGTGCAAATCATGGACACAATCTTGAACTGTACCAGATCCAGAACATTACATACAGAGTATATATGAGTTTTGTTAAAATGATAACCCCAGAAGGGGAATACCTTTCTTTCTTCTCTTCTTGTCCTCATCATCATCCCTATCCATATCCTGATCTTCTTCCACATCCCGTAAGGTATCGGCATCGGTGTCTGTCTTGGAGTCCCCTGGGGGTGGGGTATACCCACCATAGCTACCCCCAGAACCTGATGGGGACACTGCTGGTTTGCCCTTTGTCTTGTCTGCTTTCTTGGGAGGGGTCTCAGGGGCAGTGGCTTCAGGGGGTTCCCCTGGTTTCTGAGCATCTTTGGTTGGGGTTGAGGGTGGCTCTTTATCAGGACCTTGACTGGCGTCGACTTTTTCTGTAGTCTGAGTAAATGAAACAAAATGGAATAAAAAAAATTCAATCAATCAATCAATTGTAATGATTTTTACAGAATCAGGTACAGTACAAATCATACCCAAATTCCAAAAAAAATAGGAAACCTCTAGTTCTTCCACCAGTTGAGTCACTGTTTTTTCACTGTTTTTTTGTTTCTTTTCACAAACCTGTTTGACAAATCAACAGACACATACATGTTTGCATGGCAATCACAGTACCCTACTTCTGAACAAGTCATGCCACTTTTCAATGATGGTTGCAGAACAACAACAACAAAAAAACAAAACAAAACAATGTATTTAACTGTACATTAACGTACACGTCTATATTGCTTGAGGAATTTGTTTGGGGAAACAATTGCACATGTGACAAACTACCAGTTTAATCCCTCCAACAATTTTCAGGATTAATATTGATCAGGGATGCCAGTTAGAATTTATGCGAGGGCCTGAAATTTGTCTACAATGGCGTATTCTGTACACAAACAGCCTGAAAATAAATTGCCAGGGCCTGAATTCACGATTTTGCTGGAAAACTGGCATCCCTGTATTGATGAAAAATGAATACAGCATAACAGCAGACTGCTGGAGATATAGCTATTACACCAAAATGCATGGTATGTGTAAGGGTGAAAAAATTTGAATGATAGTTGATGAATCTTCAACTAATATATGGTTCTTAAAGGCAGCGGATCTCATTTGCAAACATCCCAGCAGACCAGGAAAAGATAACTCATGCCCTTAGGCTATTGATGAAGGACATCTGTGTAAAATCTGGGGGTCAATGATTGCCTAGAATTTGAAAAATGCAAAAGCAAAACAATAACCGTTTAGTGTACATTCTATGGTAGGAATTTTTTTCTCGCGAGAAAAAAATTCAAATCTGAGTCTAACGGTTACTATAATTCCCCAAAAACTGAGTTTCTAGCTCCTATATTTTGCTAAAGGTTCCCAGATGGCATTTTCTTCTAAATGTCATTGTATTTACACAATGTTAATTTTTAGGCATGCAAAAGAGATCCCCTGCCTTTAAATAAGACGAAATGTAATCTTTGGTTTCTAAGCACCGTATTCAATTCTCACCTGAGATGGTTGCGCTTGTAGTGGTATCTCCTCCCTACGTAGGGCCACTGAGGCACCAACACATGGAGAGGAGCTGCTGGCGACTGGTGGTTCCCCCTGCTGCCTATGGGTGGTGCTCAGGATCTGGAAGGCACCTTCAGTGACTAATGGCTGTGTGTTGATGGCGTCGCTGCCAGGTTGGAGGAGGGTATTGAGGCGCACATCAGCCGTACCTAGGGTCTTGTCACCACAGCAGAGGTGGATCTGTGGTGTGAAGAAATACATGGTTATTGTGTGTCTTATATGTTGCTATTAAGTGTATGTTCTATTGTTTCTAAGAGACAATAATTCATAATTAACAATAATTATTGTTTCTAAGAGACAATAATTCATAATTAACAATAATTATTGTTTCTAAGAGACAATAATTCACATCAAAGTCCAACAGTCACTTTAAGTCCACTTAAAGTAAATTTCTAGCTCCTATACCTTGCTAAAGGTTTTTAGATGGTATTTTTTTCTATATACCAGTGTATTTACACAATGTTAATTTTTAGACATGCAAAGGGGATGCACTGACTTTAACCATTTGAGGTCTACCAGTACATATAAGATATCGCAGGCTAAAGTTTATGGAAAGGTACGTTATAGCAGTCTGCAAAGGGCATACTCTTATCTCCCCAATCTCCTAAGCATTTGAATTAATAACAAGATAATACAAGGTTTCTACAGTGTAAAAACAATTAATAAAAGAGAGAGAGAAAGTTTGAGATTTACATGGTATGATAGTCTGATAGTGATAGAGTCTAGTGTCGCCTGGGTACACACAAATAAACATCAACTTCATTTGCAACAAATGAAATAGTTTGCGAGATCACAAAATAACATACTCATCAAAATTCATTGTGCAATTATGATTTCAAATGATAAATTCAATATCATTGAAAGCACTATACTAGCTTGATATCCTTGGGTGTTTTGAGTAGTGTTGAAATTTTCTGTAGTGGTAAATGAGGGATGATTTTTTGTATTACAATTATTATTTTTTTTTGTTAGGACAAGTAGCTTATATCGTTGCAGTGTATATTTTCATTATAATCATGAGTAAAAATCCCGATATTTCATTTGCTTGTGTACCAACTACCAACACCATGATTGTGAAATTTGGCTGGTTTATACATTGATTTTAATTTCTATGTTTGTAAACCATTGACTAATAAGCACAACCTTCTACATGTATGAGGTGACCTGTCCCCTCAATAACCCTAGTCCTTCAGACAATACTACAGTATATAATCATTTCCTGCTTTGTGTAATAAGCTAAATGGTTAATGTTATTGTGTTTTATTTGTTCCTAGAAATTGAATAAATTAAATTACACAGGACTGTTGCATGATGTTATAGATGATTTCCCTCCCAAGACTAGTGATAAGCTTTTTCCTCAATGTGTCTATGAATGCATACATTATTTGTTGGTACATGTATGTCGGGTAACCCTCAGGCAAAGCTTATGTTCCTGGGACTAATCTCTGTTGAAAAAAATTGAATATATTTAGATAACCAGCCTATTTAAAGTGAAATAGCAGGATTGGAAGAAGTCTTTGATTTGGTACAAAACTACTCTAGAATCAAGTATACTGTTCATGACTTCTGCTGCGTAAAATGTTATGGTGAAATGTTTATTACTTTTTAAACAATCACCATCAGTACTCATCATGACAGACAAATCGATTGTGTAGCTTTGCATGGGATCAATTTCTATCAGGATCAGGACACCACATTAATTCAATACTGGTTACTGTTCATGGTTGTCTCCACATATAATCAAATTAAGACAAATCCCTCCAGCCAGGAGATACACTCCAGCTGGTGTATACATTGGTAATTTGGTATACTATGTTTTGACCTATTTGGTTCTTGAGGCATGTTTGACTTCTCCCAACCATGCCACTGCCCTTTAAATCTTGAGACAAATGCCCAGGCT
The DNA here is from genome assembly GCA_001188425.1 of Eucidaris tribuloides. Lineage (NCBI taxonomy): Eukaryota > Metazoa > Echinodermata > Echinoidea > Cidaroida > Cidaridae > Eucidaris > Eucidaris tribuloides. Next base: position 50,147 of record JZLH01S0636407.1, on the reverse strand, counting down.
TTCAAGTGGACCATGGTGAAAAAGTAGGAGAAAAATAGGAGCTAAATTTAGGAAAAAGTAGGAGAAAAGTAGGATATAGAGAGCTAAAAGTGGGAGAAAAGTAGGACATGCACAGGGTTTTGATTTTTTTTTTTTTGGAGTAGTTTTCGTCTGTACTCACCAGTTAGTACTCCTGATCAATATCTCTTCATTTTGTACCTACCATCCTGATGCATCATCCTCACATTTGTTTATTTTCGCAGGGTTTTTACAAAAAAGTAGGAGAAAGTAGGAGTTTTGGGGGAAAAAGTAGGATAAGTAGGAGGAGAGTAAAAAAAGTAGGAAAAAGTAGGAAAAGTAGGAGCGATTGAAAGCCTGAATGCCTCTTCACCTGAAGCAGAGGCTCCTTCTGGAAATATAATCGAAGTGCCTCCACACTGCTCCTCATCCTGACGGACGCTCTCTCAGCAGGAAACGACGGGTCAAGGAGGTTCTGGAATCGGTCGTTGGTCACGTGGTTGCCAATCAGGGAAGTAGAAACCTTCAGGTCGTGCTGGTAGTGGCATGTCGGTGGGGACCAACTACAGTTAACAGAAGCAAAAAGGAACATAATGTCAGAGACTAATTTTATTGTTAGTTCTAAATGAGTAAGAGTAGCATGATGGAGTACATATACATGTAAATGTTCTAATCTTTACAATAAACTAAACTTCACAAAATCATATGAGTTCACAGCCAAACAGCGACACACACACAAAAAGAAAAAAAGCTTCTTAGGGCCGCCGGCAAAAAATTTCACAGCCAAACAGCAACATGACAAGCCCCTCCCCCCCCCAAAAAACTAATCTTCTCGGTTCCACCGGAAAAACCTAGTTCATGGCCAATCTGACCTGTTTATGGGCAAAACAGCCATAACCTTGGGTGGGGGGGGGACACTAAAAAAGCACCTGATTTTTATTACTTGAAAACAAAAGGGGGGCACTGCCCCCTGCCCCCCCCCCACCCCTATTGCACTGGCCTGTGGTGTACAATTGAAAGGACATTAGACAACTGTCAAATTCATCCATGTGTATAATGCAATACACACAACACAATAGGAATAACAGTTCTGTGTGTGATGATCAAAAGTATACATGAATAAAACACTTTGATGGAATGACAATGTACTAACATGAGACTGGTCATCCAATGCTGGATTTGTGGTATGTGAAGGGTTAAATGAGCTTTTAAATCTCTGCAGGTGGGCTAGACATGTACAACAATACAACTAGCCAATTAATATGTCTAACGCATGATGCACCATGGTGTGAGTTCCAGTTCATTACCCAGGGATCACCTCTCACATACTGAATAAGCCTTGCTGCACCATTTGTCCTTTCCCAGACAATAGTCTATTGTGTTGCATACACCTTGTCCTGTATTCACCTCCTTAGTAAATGTATGTTTAAGCCTATTTAGTTTTTACACAATAGTTAAATGCTTGTGTTATGTCCTTGCTGTTATTACACTGATCACTGTAAGAAATCCATGTTCTTTATTAATGTGCAAATGCTATTATTGTGACCTTGGGAAATACATAAGAGACAATAGCAAGACCAACAATACTGTTAGAAAACTATGACTTTACCTTAGATTAGCTTACCTACAAGAAGTAATAAAATTATAATGGGGATAATGCTCTTCCTCTTCCTGCAAAAAGCTTTAACGCTGATAAAGCAACTTTTGTAGGTAGGGGAAACTAATTAAGTGATTTCCTTGGTTAACAATTCCCTTGATTTCCAGAGAGTGCCCTGTCCCCAAATATCTCAATGATACTGGTTCAAATGTAATTCTGTGGAATTCTGAACTGGAATACTTTTCAGACTTTCAGTTAACAAACTGAAGGAGAATGAAATTCTAAAAGTATGAGTACTGTAATTACTGCTTAAATGTTCAAAAGCAGTGAAAATTAGTTTTTATTTTTTTAAACAAAATTTGAGTTTGTAAATGGTTTACAGCCATCTTGTCCAAATTTATTTTTGTATAAATGTTTGAAAAACAAACAAATGGTTTGGAGATGATGTTGAAAAGTCAACTGTAATTACTCATAGCTATGTTAATGGCATAAAAACAAACAAACAACAAACAAAGTTGTACTACCTGAGCCAAGTTAGCGGCAAATGCAATGGTAACAGAGAGGACAAAATTCTCTTGGCATGTATTGGGTTGACCAATTTGATAGTATCCTTTACACTGTTTCAGAATAGGAGTTAAAGATGATGGGTCTATCTCTGGTTCCACAGGCTCCTCTGGCATGGTTGGCAAAGCTGGGGGAAAAAATCAATATTGCACAGTAAATGGAAAGGCACAAGTAACCCATGTCTAATTCAGGAATATACTGAAAGTAAATAGTATACTGTTTTTTTTATTAAATGTGACCAGTCACAATGATACCCTGATAAAGTCGCACAAACCAAAGGTAAGAAAAGTGCTAAATATGGTAGTTATGACATACAGGTTGAAAGTGAAGTGTCCTCAAAAATCAAAACATTCATGACCTTCACATGTTGCAAAAGTATGAATATAATATTTTCACCAAAAGTATTTTTCTTTCTACATTTATGTTTCATAAGATGTGCAACTTTATTAGGGTATTGTGGTGACAGGTGACATAAGAACCCTAAATTCCATTGATTGTCACAAATTGCTTTGAAATTGATACACAATTACACTAAGAACCAATTAGAAATGCATGTAGTGTGGGCAGGGAGGGGGGATTTCTATGAGCAATCTGTTAATTGTTATTAATTATTAATACTAATGATTTGTCAGATAAACTTTGCAAGCCATGTTAAGTGTGATCTGAGGTGGAACTTATTGTGAAAAAGTGAAATAAATTTTGATGTCACCTCGAAATATTACTTAAATTTTACGTGGGCACGTATTTAAGACTGACTTGCCATAGAGTATAGGCACAATTTTTGTGAGAATGGAGCTTGGTAGTACTTAGACACCTTTTCCGATTGGATGATCTGCAGATCATGCAAAATTACCCAAACGTACATTCAGTTAAACAGGAATTATGCAGAGATTTTAACTCTTAACTATACTCTCAACTAACTACAACACATCACTATCAACACTAGCAACTTCAACACAACAATACAATAATAGTAAACACGGCACATAATGGCAACATCCATGCAGATGACACAAATGCCACAACAACAATTTAAACGGCAGGAATTTCAGGCTGATAGTAAGTTGCTTTGAGTATTAGTAGAAATATCAGGGGAACATATCAGTGAGAGATAAATGGGCAAATGACATTTAAGTTTCTTTTTCTTTTATATGATCATTATCAATCACAAAACAGTATTCTTCTACATGTATATGAGCAATTCAATTTGTTTTGTACAAAAAATGTTACTAAATCTTCATTTTCTCTGAAGAAACCTACAATATTTACCTTATTTTATATGTGAAGTAAGAATGCTGAGGTATAAACAATCAAGAAAATAAAATTTTACTGATATTTTATGTATAAATCAGAGGCTTGTTCACAGTACATGTCACAATGTCGCAAATTTTGTAATGATCTTCAAACTTTTCAAAAAAAAAATCATAACTTTATTCTTATTTTCCTCAAACTTTCACTATTTTTCACATTTGTTCACTTTTATTAAAAATGTTTTGTCCTCAGACTGGAATTCCCCCTATAATGCAAGCAAACCTTGGCCTTTTCTCGGTGGTGCAGCTCTTGCCCTGAAGCTGTCATCCTTGCCAGTAGCATCCACCTCCAGAGACAGTCCCACCTGCAGCTCAGGTTTGTGTCTGTGGTATTTGGTGTTCAGAAGATTGTACCATTTTGTGGGCTGAATGGAAAACAAAAATGCTGCATAAATACATGGAATATTGTGGGGCATATATGATCATCACTATAATCAAAGGTCATGTTTTTGACATCTAGTTTCCAGCAGAAGAGTCAGGAGTTTCCACCTCATTTTACTTCATCCATTACATA
>JZLH01S0636407.1:30658-44881 GCA_001188425.1 Eucidaris tribuloides | reverse complement strand
TGATTGGATTGCTGCATCAGCTGTAGGATGGAATTGTACAAGCATGTGGACTTCAAATAAAATATGAAATTGTTTCCGCGGCATGTACTACATGTAACAATTTTGCATTATCTCGAGGAGTCGAGTGCGAGCTCAACGTAATTCGTAACTTCAAATCTCTCACATTTGACTTTACGTGGAAATCTCAGCTCATGATTTACATTCAAATGGATATTCGCAATGCCATTTAGTTTCAAGCTCAAAGCTTTGTCATTTGTGCGACTGTGAACTGCACTGAACTTGAAGTAAAACTGAAAAAGAAATTGTGTCATGCTGTGACTGACTTAGACTGAAAAATCCGCCCGTTCGAAGCAGTTTTTTAACAATTTCTAATCTTCTCCTAGCTGCTTCTCCACGGACGGAATCCTTCCCAATCTTTTTACGTAGCGGCATCTCAATTCCCCCTATAATGCAAGCAAACCTTGGCCTTTTCTCGGTGGTGCAGCTCTTGCCCTGAAGCTGTCATCCTTGCCAGTAGCATCCACCTCCAGAGACAGTCCCACCTGCAGCTCAGGTTTGTGTCTGTGGTATTTGGTGTTCAGAAGATTGTACCATTTTGTGGGCTGAATGGAAAACAAAAATGCTGCATAAATACATGGAATATTGTGGGGCATATATGATCATCACTATAATCAAAGGTCATGTTTTTGACATCTAGTTTCCAGCAGAAGAGTCAGGAGTTTCCACCTCATTTTACTTCATCCATTACATATTATATACATGTATCTCACACTTGTTTTTACATAAATGTTTCACAGCAAATGTGAAGTTAAATATCAGTCCCCGTGTACGCATACATAGTACATTTGGGAAGGTGTCCTGTGCCACCAGATAAACACATATATACATTATAAAGATGCCTGGGGCCTATTGAATACGACTTAAACCAGAGAAAAACTCTGGTTAAAGTTTTATGCAATAGGCCCCTGATATCATGGAAATATCTTGAATTTTCAGTGTTAAGTTTCCACCTGCATTGGTTGCATCATTTTAACCCATTGGAGACTAAGAACAAAATATCTTGGGTTGAGGTAGTGGGGTCTATGGACAATGTGTATCACGTTGCAAAGAATTGTCTCCAGCGGGTTAAACAATTTCAAAATATCATTTGCAAATAACCCTCCAAACCCTGACGTTCATGTTGCCTCTTTGCCCTCACCGCTGGTACTTTTGCAGGTGACGACTCTTTCACAGCAGCAGACCTCAGGTCCAGCAGAATGTAGCCAACACTCTCCCTTGTCTTAGTCTGTATGCTGACAGTGTAACAGTGAAGCTTGATGGGAGTGCGCTGCAAGCGGTGCTGATGGAGTGCCTTCTTGTTGAGCTCCCACGCCAGCTCGGTGTGGAACTCCGGAGCCTCATTGTGCAGCACTGGATCCGTAGCCAACAGCTCTCCATCAAATTTGGACTCTACTATCAAATGCTGGCTTGGACGTTTTGGAAACTTCCTCCCTGCAGAGCAAAGAAAAAAAAGTTCTGAAGAAATAAGTATACCAAGTGTACATGTATGTATACGATATAGAGTTTTTCACAATGCAAAAATATTTTAATTCCCATGTGGTCAAATTATGGTAGGTGGTCGAAAATTGGGCGGGTTACTCTACACACTTGGTTCCAGTTACATTGAAATCTGATGAGCCATTCTTAAGTTAAAGTGATAGGCTAACATTGTGGAGCTTCAATTTAAAAAATTGTCAAATTTTGATATCTGAACTACATAGTAGTGTTCATATGGACAAATAAACACCCTAGAATAAAAAAGTTTGGAAAGTTACACTGCCAATGGCAAGGTATGCATGAATAAACAATTAAAACTCGGGGCGAGTTTAAATAGCGCAGGTGTACACACAGTAAGTCTATGGGAGAAAATGGGCAGGTGAATCTGATCAACTTACGATTTTTACTTTTTTAAAGCACTAAATAATCATTTTGAAATACAATTTTTCAGGGTGTCATTTTTAGACCTTATCAAAGACAATGGTAACATGGAGAATCATGTAGCTCAGATTTTTTTAACTTTGGTAAATGTTAGCCAATACCTTTAAATGTGGTAATGAACCAAAATTTAGTTTATTTATTTTTTCATTCAAGTAAAAATAAAAACAATTTAAAGTATACATCAAATATACAAAGTAAAATTAATCGAGAAATTATTACATGAATAAGGGCCAGCTAGAAAGATCATTAAAGACTTATAAATTGCTGACCCTGAATCGATGACAAAACAAATTTACATTACATTATAGCAATACACTTATACTACTAGTACATATAATCTAAAAACACCCACACACGGAAACACAGACACACACACACACCATGATGCCAACAGTAATTATGAATAATTTGCGAGTAAATAATGTTTATATTTCCGTTTAAATACATTAAGCGAGGAACTAGCAGTAATTTCATAAGGTATCCTATTCCAGATTTTTGGGCCATTAAAAAATATTGACTTTTGATGAGCAGCTGTTCTTGCCTGAGCTGAGGTAAATGATGATTACTTTCTGGGGGATATATAGATCTATTTGGCATTTTACTAATTGATTCCCGACAAAAACACTAGGAGCGCTGGTCAGTAAACAGGGATTGTCCTAAAAAACGATGATTGTCCTCATAAACGAAGACAAACTGTCATGAACTGTGTCCTCATAAACTGAGATTGTCTTTGTTTACGAGGACATTTTTTTTTTCACCTTGCCCTGCGGGGCTTGGACGGCAGTTACGGAACTTGAGAGTGATAAAAATAGATTCTTGGTCATCTGATACCCCCAGTTCACCATCTTTTTTTATGACTTGTCCATCTTCCCACTGACATGACTGACCTGTTTTGAAACCTGATGGAGCTAGCATACTCATTTTGCATCGGCAAATTCCAAGGGCACTGAACTTTCCCATTTTTAGAGAATGAAGAAGTCCTTATAAATGGGGATGATCTTTGTTATCAAAGACGATCTGTGTTTATGGACCAGCGCCCCTACTGAAAAACAAAGAACCTGCTCAAATAGTAACCCCCAAAATTCACTTTTGGCACGATTGGATTGCTGCATCAGCTGTAGGATGGGATTGTACAAGCATGTGGACTTCAAATAAAATATGAAATTGTTTCCGCGGCGTGTACTATATGTAACAATTTTGCATTATCTCGAGGAGTCGAGTGCGAGCTCAACGTAATTCGTAACTTCAAATCTCTCACATTTGACTTTACGTGGAAATCTCAGCTCATGATTTACATTCAAATGGATATTCGCAATGCCTTTTAGTTTCAAGCTCAAAGCTTTGTCATTTGTGCGACTGTGAACTGCACTGAACTTGAAGTAAAACTGAAAAAGAAATTGTGTCATGCTGTGACTGACTGTGCAGTGTGTGTGTGTGTGAGCAACATAAACTTATCTATTACATACATAAATACTAATACGTGGGACTACGCATTCTACATGTCGACAGTCCATTCTGTCCAATCTATATTGTGTATCGTATATGAAAACATTTGTTGACTTACCACCAATAACAGATACTACAAGTAAGTACTGTTCACTGGACACCATTTTAATGAAAATGTTTTCAATAAATATCGTTAAGTCACCGTGATTTCTAAAATTGATTTTTGTAAACAATAACTTCAAATTTAGCCGCCATCTTGAAAACCTTTCTGCGCATGCTCTCTAGAGGTTGAGGGCCAATTTCAGCGGAAGTGACGTCATTATGAAACCGATGAACAACGGGGTCGACCGATCGTACGTGAATTTTAATGCGAGCTATATAACAGAGGTACGTTATAATTGATAATGATTCATGTTTTGACGAACTACAGAATTTATTGATTGAATAAATGTATGAAAGAACAACTGTAAAAAATTACTATCACTAGTGATGATGTGATTCTTGAAATATAATGGTTGAAAATGTATACCTTTCATCGGCCTACCGCCCATGGCAACAGGAAGTGCCCAACAAGCAACATGCATGGGCTGAATACGGCTTCCGTACGTAACGTCGTAGGCCGTACAGTATGAACTGATGAATAGCGAATCCGAAATGGTAGCCCGTTTCGTGATTTATAACATTATTGCATGATTAGATTTGTTGGTGACTAGTCTGTAAACCTGGATTTAATATTGTATGATTCTAATCTATACTCTACAGATTTTAAGTAAGTATTATTTCTGTAGGCCTAACGTTACAAATACAAGTTTGAAAATTTCATGCAGAGTGACAGTGGTGAAAACTACACTGAAGACGTGAAGTGAATGAATGAGACGGCCGTGTTGTTATTGACCTACTGAATATCTGTTGTTGAAATTGCACTGCCGCTGGGTGATGATATGCTGTTGTGTCAATAGTCATTGTCATAGTCCAACAAAGTATTTAAGAAAGCTTAGTGCACTGTGCAGAAAGTTTCTCATTTGACTTGCTTTGAAAATTTGTATTTTTCAGTTTTTCAGAATAAATTGATCGACTAGAAATCTAACGTTACTCATTTAATGCTGGAACGATCTAAGACTAACGTTAGATATGATCTGACGTTAGATCTAACGTTAGTCGATGATAGAATTTTTATATCTCACATTCCACGCTTAAACGTATACTGTCGTGACCGTCATAGTCACAACTGACAAAGAATCAATTTTTTTCTGAAAACGACCGAAAGATCTACAGGAATACCTCGCTCCCTACCAGGCAGGAACCACATGATGATGACAAGTTTATACAGCTCGACGTGTGTAAACGTTATAGACAGAGTCCGAAAGCTACAGCATGTGTCATTTTTTAATATATTTCTGCTGAAAGTGAAATAAATCCGGCTCCGTGGCATTGATTCTCCTTCACAGTAGATCAGTCTGTATTCTCACTCGCGCATACTGTAGTAGACCGATGGTATCTGTTTCTTTAATATTTTGGGGACTTCTCAGTAGTGATGTAATGAGCCAAATCATTTCTGGGGGTCAGGAACAATCAAGGCAAATCGTTTAAAAAGGGGGGGGGGGTCTCAAAAAACGAACATTGCACACACAAATTTATCAATACAGGCGACTCAGGACCGGAACTAAAAAATTCCTCAGGACTGGCATGTTTCTTCTGTTGTACATAGAAATATTCGCTAAAACCAAACAGTGAAAGTATATAAAGATATGTAGATAATAATTGTGGGGCTTGTATTTCTACTTTGTTGTAACAGGAATTTCGTTATAACCCTGTTTGTTATAATGGGAGTGCACTGTATAGGAATCACTGTACCATGATTAAATTTCATTTGGGGAATCAAGCGTTCCCCCCCCCCCCAAATATGACAACATCGCTAGCAGCCCGTCATACAGAGACAGATGATCATGATCTACGTGTTCATGCGATGCATCTCCTCGAGAATAGCAGAGTAGATTTTGCCCGCGAATGCCGCACAGCCGCAAATAAAACAGCCAAAAACCTATCAAAATGCAAGTCAAGGTTAAATAAGACCTTGTCAGTCTCTTTATTCTATAGAGTATAAAGAGGGTTTGACCAACCAGTTTTATAATAATTCTGATTTGGATCATTTGTTGCTGCTTTTTATCAACTTGAATCAGAAGAAATACAATTCAAACTGCATGAAGTTGCATGCATGTTTATTACCTGAGATAACCTGGGCTTGAAGCCTTATAAACAATCATGAAACCATGATCACAAAGGAAGTCACCCAAATAACCCTTTTTTGCCTTAAAGTGAAGTCACATGTTAACATTGTGAAGCTTCAAGTTAAAAAAATCTGAGAGCTCTATTTTAGTGAAGTAGTGCATAAATGGACAAATAATGATATGTGGTATATACCGACATTGTGCTGTTTCTTCAAATATCATGTTGATTTAATAAATATGTGAAATTATGCCGAATAAATATTTAAAAAGTTGAATAAACATTCTAGAATCCAAAAGTTTTAAATTTATGCTGCCAGTGGCAAGATATGCATGAATAAACAATTAACCACTGCACTGGAGTATAAAATGGCATAGTGATCAACATACAGTAGTCTATGGGAGGAAATGGGCATGGTGAGTCCGGTCAACCTGAGTACTAGGTTTGAGCATGAGAATCGGGTAATCGACTCTACTAGCCACTCCGGTCTTAAATCAAGACTCAAGTATCGAGTACGTCCATATATATATGGAATTGCCCAATCCTACTGAGTACTCATAGATTTTCACTTTTTTAAAGCACTAAATAATCATTTTGAAATAACATTTTCAGAGCTTTATTTTTAGACCTTATCAAAGACACTTTATTTTATGGAGGATTATGTAGCTCACATTTTTGAAACTGTGGTCATTGTTAACTTGTGTCTGTAAATTTTTTAAAATTCTGGACAATGATTTCCGCTCCATTCTCACTGTCTTCTTACCATCTGATTCTACAATTACAAATGCTTGTTTAGTAAATACATGTAATTGCAAATTTTTGCTCGTTTGTAATTCCTGTCGTACATTTTGCCACCTTTTTTTGATGTGAAATAGTAATATATCATCTGTTTTGTGAGAATTATGATCAAATAAAAATGCCTTGAACTGACAAACTAGTAGTGTGCATGTTTATTTTTTGTTAAAGGTTGTTTGAGCCTTTGTAGTGAATGGGCAATTAATATTTGATAAAGAAAAATCATGCTGAAACTTGCCCTACAACTTTTCTTACAGTACATGCGGCAGCTATCATTGAAAAATATAAAGTAACATTGACCTGCCTCCTCATTTTTTAAAAATGTAGATGAGAAAGTATTGTTATTGTGTGAAGTACTTGGGCGCCCATATGTACGCACATGTTATTTGCATGGAGGCTTCATAAAATGATACTACACAGGCAGAGAAAGTGAGAAAATTTATATTTAAATAGAAATATTTCTGATGACTAGAAGGAAAAGAACTGATGTAAAAAAAGAAAGAAAAAAGATCCTTTAAAGCCTAAGTTTAGTTTTGGGAAATGTTTGTGTATTTGAAAGCTTTATGCCACGCAAAATCATAACCGTGGGCAATAATAGACTCTGAATGTCTTTATTTATTTTTTTTTTTTATAAATTAATGAGATTTTTCGGGGGGGGGGGGGGGGGTGGGGCGGGGGGGGGGGGGGGGGTCCCCTGAGATTTTCGGGCTAGCATTTTACATTTAGCTCGCAGAAGGGTTAATAAGGGCGTTAAAGGTAATAACATTGATTGGGGTAGTCCTCAACTTGGCAGAAACTAATCTAGAATCAAGTAAAACTATGCAGGTATTCTCCGCTGTGAAAATCTGTAGTCAACGTTGAATCATTCTAAAATAAACAATGTCAATATAACTGGTAGCAGGAAAACCTGGCTGTGTGGCTCTCTATGGGGCTTATTTTCATCGTCCCCATATAAAATTAAGATATTCCTATGTTTATGCTTGATTCTCCTTAAGTAAACAAATTACAGACAAATCCGTCCAGGTGGGATATCCACTCTTGCTAGTGTAAAGTTGGTATATTTTCAACTCATTTGGTTCTTGAGGCATTTTCAAGTGTTCCCAATCATGTCACTAACCTTTAAGGTTATATACCTCATCTGAAAGAGCAGAGTCTGCTCTTTTGAGATGAGGTATAACTTCTATAACCTTAATGCCGTATTAACCCTTTGGATGCTACAATGTAAAATATAGCCGAAAATTTCGGGGTACCCCCCCCCCCTCGAGATTTTTCAGTAATTGATTAAAAAAAAACCTAAAGACATTCAGAGTCTTTTATTGCAGGGTTATGACTATGACTTTGGGGCATAAAGCTTTCAAATAAACAAAAAATTCCCAAAACTAAACTTGGGCTTTAATGTCAGGAGGCACACTGAATTGGCACATGCAAATATCATTACTACATGTTTGTGCACCCCTACCCCCCCCCCCAAACAAAGTTCTGCCACTCTTCATAACGTATACATTTGTATATGTAGGACATGGAACATGATTTGTTTGTATTAGAAATTTGTTCTCAAAAGATGCACGAGGATATGAAATTAAATTAATGAAGCAATGTGGTAAGATCTGTTGTTTTTTTAGTGCAAAATGACCATAAATTGTAGAGAAGGCACATCAAATAATTTATCTGCATATTTGATTTAATAAGAGTTTCAACCCTTGAACAAATATTAAATTAACACAAGTCAGTGTAACAAAACTGCTTCATTTCTGCAAATCTGTGTAGCAGTCGTACCCAAAATGCAGCACGAGATGTGCATGTATTGGCATCACACAAATCACTGAAATAAGTTTTCTGCAGCTCTACAAACAACAGTCCAGGATTAATTCAGGGTGTAACAATTTTGCCTTGTCATTATCTCACATGTCATATGCTGTATCAAGCTAGTAGTATACAGTGTTCACTGTGTTCTTTATGTGGATTATAATATAATGTCAACATGATATCATCATTAGGCTTCTGTCCTTCATTACTGTACAGCATCCACATTTCACTGGCTGTGTCGGTGTATTAAATGCATGTAGTGGTGTACTGCACATAAAGTAATATGTCATTATAGTCATCTTGTAGACAGTTACATGTAGGCTGTATAATTACAGTGTACATGTATACTGGCCTGTATTGTAATGGGAACAGGGTGTCAAGTGAGTAGACATCCTTATAGGTTTTTTGCGAAAGTAATTATTGTAGATTATGATTCTAGTTAGTTGCTTCGGTAAGAAGGGTTACTGAAGAAACAAATCAAATCAAAATTCATATTTTGTGTGTGTGTGGTAACTGCAAGTGCACAATATAGGACTGAGATTAAGTAACTTAACATCTAAGGTTATCCTGATATTGTTCATTTTTCAGCTGATTAAAGTGAAATTTTATTTAAAACTCAATGCCCTAAAAACTGGGAATTATAATCCTTCACATTACTAGTTAGTCCCATAATATGAAACGTACATGTACTTGTGCAGTGTCTTGGTTTACAGTGCATCCAGAATGCCTAAGTCGCTGAGATTTTATTTGTGAATGTCACGCTTCACATACAGTAACATTCCAGTATTTGACCTGTGTATGTTTCCATCAAACACAAACATTTGTTTCATACTACACATGTACAGTGTATGTATTTGACACTAAAAATAGGCATTGTAAGTATTGCCTACATATGATGATGGAATTCGAATTGTCATTTTATTCACATTTAACAAACATTTTTGGCTCAGACAGAAGGTTGATTGAAAAAAGAAAAAATAGATGTTATGATTTCAGTACAGTGCCTCTTTGTTTTAAAGGGAAAAAAAGTAGCCTTGGATGAATGCTGAATGCATGATTGCACATCATGCACGTGTAAATGTCATTACGGCTAGGGGTAATTAATGGTAATGGCAAAGCGTATGATATACATGTATTGGTGGAGAGCAACAAGATAAATGAGAGAATGCATTCCACTCCCCAGTACTGGAATAGTCATGGTGTTCATGTACACTGAATTAATGGGCAATGATCATAATGAATGTGCTTATGTTCAATTAGCATGTGTTACATGTTGTTTACTCAGCATATGCATGTTATCACCACACCCCACGATGAATGGAGGAGGTATCATTGAATACATGTAGATGGGCGTCTTTTACAAAGTGCACTGTACAGAAGTACTGTACATGATGGGAGTGTATGTCTCTCGGCTGAATATACTACATAGTTTTCTTTAAAAATATACACATGAATGTCAAACATACATATATATGTGTCAACAACATGTAAATTATGTATGTAAACTCTTCAGTGTGTACATGTAATTTGTCTGTTAGTGTATGTACCGGTAAGTGTGTGTGTGTGTGTGTGTGTGTGTGTGTGTGTGTGTGTGTGTGTGTGTGTGTGTGTGTGTGTGTGTGTGTGTGTGTATGTTGTACTGTAGGCCTATGTGCATGCTAAGTATACATGTACATGTGTACATACATACATGTATACATCATAACTTATTACTATGTAAACTGAGAATGGGTCCTTTGTAGAAAGAGGACACTTTTCGTGTGGATGACAATAACATCTTCGTGAGTTGAATGTCAATTATCTCAACAAAAATTTGTTTGCAAACTTTAATGTTTACATGTACATGTACATGTAGTAGTCATGTACATATTTACTGAAATCCATGGAGAGCACAGTCAAATATTACGCCATATATTTTGCGTACATTCTCACAATTTTGCTTCAAGACAGGGATTTTTGCAAGTTTATTTTCAGGATTTTATTGTATTCACTTTGTAAAGGTATTTCAGAAAATACAAATTTTTACATTTGTTAAATCACGAAATTCGCGAAAATAAAACCACCAGCAAATATTCAGTGTAAGGATATGCTATTGATGTGCACATTCACAGTGATTTACCTGTATTCAAAATGTCAAAGAATAAGCAAATATTCACAAAAATCAGTGAGGTAAATGAAAACAGTAAGTAACTGCAATATAATGTTTGTAATTCTTTTCTCTCTTTTTGTATTATTGATACCATGTACAGAAAACCAAACAGGAATACATCTGTGTGTAAATATCTTCATCAACAAGAGCGGCCCAGTTTTGATGTGACCAATGGATGGACCGTACAGGTGATCAGCGGTCAAGCACCCAGCTCGGGGATTAGCCAAGCGTGGAACGTCAGTTTCAAAAAATCTCAACAATCTTGCCCCACAAAACAACAGCCCCCTCAAAAAGTAAAACAAACAAAAAAGTTAAATTTAAAATGCATTCCATCGAGCCCTGATGTGTATTGGAACATACATTCTCAACTCGGCGTCCCTCCCTCCCTCTCTCTGGAATTACTGTGGAGTAAACTTATATGCTGGAGAGTGTGCATTCATCACACGTACATGTAGAAGTGTGTGATTACTTGACTGTGATTGTGGAATAGGTGCTATCTGTTAGGCTACATAGGTTTGATTCAAGCCTCAAAATGAGCGGAACACATATTGATGGACGTCGTAAGAAAGTGAACTCTGCACGAGCTGGTGGTGGCAGCTCCTCAGCTAGAGGCAGTAACTCATCCAGCTCCGGAGTACTAATGGTGGGACCCAATTTCAGGGTCGGCAAGAAAATAGGTTGTGGCAATTTCGGCGAGCTCAGATTGGGTAAGTATAGCTCTTAAAGCGAACTGTCACTCAAGAAATAATGTGTTATAATAAATGACAACGTACAGTACCATACATTAATTTAAATGAAATGTCACCATGCTCTTTCTTTTGTGCGGACAGAGTACAAAAATAATGGGACATGACTAGTCACTTTTAACACTCATGCTAACAAATTATACTCCAGCATGAAGGAGCCATCTGTCACTTATCACTGTATCAGTGTGCATAACTGATACTTGGTGATTTACTGACATACATTATGTTTACACTCCAAAACTGCCTGCATAGCTGTGGTGTCTCAGTAATGTTTTGAAAAATGCCCATACAGTTTGAGTCAAACAGGGAAACACAGATTTAATCTAAAATCTGTCAGTCTAAAGATTGAAAAAGAAAAGTGATAACAGAGAATGATAGCATTTTGCTTTCATGTGATATAACATTCATTGGTGATTCATATTTGATTATGGGTGATTGTTTATTCTATTAAATATGTCAAAATGCTTTTGTCTAAGTTTGAGTTTACAGTGTGCATTAGTGGTTGTTTTGCTGTGAATGCAAATGGTCATTGTCACCGTGCAGTACAAACAACATCAAATTGGACAAAACAATTTTTAGGTTTTACAAAACTGTTTTGCTGAGCAGTCACCCATGACTGAATATGAATGACCAATATACCACATGATAGTAAAATGTTAATGGTATTATTCCCACAAAACTAGTTGCTTGTCAGATAAGGACTCAGAAGTGACCACCCTTAAAATAAGTTTGCCAGTTCTAGTAGGGCAAGCCAGCATGTACAGCAAGGCTAAATAGGCCCATTTTGCCAGTGTAATGATTAACTTTTATGTTTTTGCTATTGCTCAACTGATAAGCGTATTGTTCTCCACCGACGATGTGAACAGCCTTCCATGGATTCAGTGAGCAAAAAACTGACTACACCCTCCACACTCCACCACTACAGCAGCAGTCCCTATGCCATTGCAACCTGTAATCCCCACCCAGTCTAGACGAGGAACAACGTTCAGAGTTCACACCAGCAGCTAGACAAACAAGAAGCCTTGCGGATCCATTTTTCCCAGTCCAACCTGCTGTGGTCTCCTCCTTTGCTCTCTTACAGGATCGTAATTGTGCAAACATGGCCGCCTTTAATTGCGCAAACATGCCCATTATAGAGCTGATCCAAATATTAGTCGGTTAGTGGTTGTGTAAGCCAACAAATTGACTCTGACGTTATCTACCCTTTCTGAAGTGAGCACTACAAAACTCTTGTTTTCCCTTTACCTACTACTTTTATGATATAAATTAGCACACATGTTAATTAACCTGTTGAGTAAATGCAGAGCTGCTTTTGACTGTCCACACAACACGATAATGAAGTTGATAAGCCATTGAGTAAGTCTTGAATGAGTTAGCTTTAACCTGGCATGATTTCTTCAGGGTGCGACATAAGCGCTTGCCCGATGGCCCGGGGCAAGTAAACATCACAGTCGGGCAAGCATTTTGGAGTCTCAACTAAAAATACTTGCCCGAATCGGGCAAGCGAAAATTTGTAAATCAAACCTTCATAATGGGCCACAAAATACTGATATTGTTTTGAAATAAAAATGAACTAAATGGATGTTTTTACGGAGGAAACGCTGGCTGAAACATCGGCTTTTTTGGCTCATAATGCGTTCTCAAAGTCGCAAAATGAGCGGACGCAAATGAGAGCCGCACATCAGCCAAGGAGGATCTACCAGTGAGATTTGGGTGGTCTTTCAATCAGTCCAGGAAAAACACAAACATCTTGGAAAATTGCGGCAAGGATAGAAAAACTAACAGAGAGGATTCAGTAAAAACTGACTGAGAGTACCAGTAAAGGTAAGCAGAATGCTTAAAATCACCAGAAAATATATTACAGCCACCTCACAAAAGTTCGCTAAATAGCCGACTAGAGAATGTTTAGTCCCACATGTGTTAAATGGTGTATGTAAAAATCGGGGATTCCAATACTAACTTACGATATTGTTGATAATTTTCTGCACTTAAAAATGATAAATCTGACCATGAAAACATCATAGGAGTGTCAGAAATTATATTTGTGATATTATAAGTGGACTTTTTAAAGGGATATTTGGTCAAAAAACGGCAAACTTAGCAGCTGGAAACATAGCTTCATGACCCTTTCAGTCACTGAATTTATACCCTGGACTGTGGGGTTGGAAGATGCCAGGCATGGTGTCCAGTTCACCAGCTAGGCTAGTGGTTTTATGAAGAACTCTGTTACTAAATATTTCACAAGGAGTGTAGTATATCTGGTGAATTCTGATTAGTTAATCATTTCAAAGATTTTGAATAAGGTAAGTATAATATTCTTAACAGGTTTTGAAGGGAAATAGGGAATAGACACTGAAACTTTACGCTGGTCTACATTTTCCAACATTATTTTTTTGCTACAGGGTTTGGGAATCTTAATTATACATTTCTGAGAGGATAATACTGTATATTTATGAAGTTTTTAATATCTACAGATTAACTCTTGGTATAGGTGGTGATCTGGCGTGGGGGGAAGTGACCCCCCCCCTTAGTTTTTTTTTTTTTTGTGGAGGGGCTGACCCAGCACCCCCTTGATTTTTGAAGCTTAATTTTTTCCCCTAATTTAACATTTTTGATAGATTTTCTATACACTGTCAAAGTACTAAACACTTTCCTCAAGTTTCCTGTAACACTTAATAAACATTTTTTGTTAGAATTCTGTGTATCATCTACGTACATGATATCAAAAGGTTATGGTTATTTTTGGAACACTTCATAAACACTTGAACAAGTTTAATTTGAAATTGTAAACACATTTAGGTGTTGAAAATCATAAAAGTGTCAAACATTTTTTTATGAACACATAAACACTGAAGTGTTCATCTTCACAAAAAAATATTTGTTGATGCATTTATGATTTTCATTCCACCTAAAGTACACCTAAATGTGTTTATGAAACATGTTCAAGTGTTTATGAAGTCTTCCAGAAATAAACACGACCTTTTGATATCACATAGGTGATACACAGAATTTCTAACTAAAAGTGTTTATGATTTCTACATAAACATGTTCAAGTGTTTATAAAGTGTTACAGAAAAG
>JZLH01S0636407.1:18022-30608 GCA_001188425.1 Eucidaris tribuloides | reverse complement strand
AGAGGATAATACTGTATATTTATGAAGTTTTTAATATCTACAGATTAACTCTTGGTATAGGTGGTGATCTGGTGTGGGGGGAAAATGACCCCCCCCCCCCCAGTTTTGTTTTGTTTTTGTGGGAGGGGGCTGACCCACCCACCCCCTTGATTTTCAAAGCTTAATTTTTTCCCCTAATTTAACATTTTTGATAGATTTTCTATACACTGTCAAAGTACTAAACACTTTCCTCAAGTTTCCTGTAACACTTAATAAACACTTTTTGTTAGAATTCTGTGTATCATCTACGTACATGATATCAAAAGGTTATGGTTATTTTTGGAACACTTCATAAACACTTGAACAAGTTTAATTTGAAATTGTAAACACATTTAGGTGTTGAAAATCATAAAAGTGTCAAATATTTTTTATGAACACATAAACACTGAAGTGTTCATCTTCACAAAAAAATATTTGTTGATGCATTTATGATTTTCATTCCACCTAAAGTACACCTAAATGTGTTTATGAAACATGTTCAAGTGTTTATGAAGTCTTCCAGAAATAAACACGACCTTTTGATATCACATAGGTGATACACAGAATTTCTAACTAAAAGTGTTTATGATTTCTACATAAACATGTTCAAGTGTTTATAAAGTGTTACAGAAAAGTGTTTAATAAGAGTTTGAAGTACTTTTACAGTGATATAAAAAAAAAGTTAAAATGTGATGGAAAGAGTAAAAACTTTATTAATGGTGGGGAGAGGGGGATTTCAAATTTCAACTTTTTAACAATGACAATAATTAATGACATGCTTTTTTCCAGTGCAAGGGTGTAATTTTTTTTTGTTTGCTGTGGCATCCCCCTTCCCCCTGCCCCCACACCCCCACACACAACATGAAACTGCTGCAACTGCTTGCTGGAACACAATGTCATAATTCTTCACATCCATAATACATGTATATGATGAATGAATGAAATAAAAAATATAATCATTGATTTTGCTAAATGCAATAAAAATTATTGATGCGAATGGTTATGTATATTTCTATTAATATTCATCACAGACCACACACAGATCAACAATATTTCTATTATTTTTTCGGGCGAGCAAAAATTTCATTTGGGCAAGCATTTTTCAGCTGTTTGAAAATTCACTTGCCTGACCGGGCAAGTGGCCAAAAAAGGTTATGTAGCACCCTGTTTCTTGTTCAAATTTTCATTGTTTTGTGACTGCTGTACAAGGCCATCTTTGTGGCAACTTTCTAAATTTTCACAAGATTACTCTTTTTAGTTG
This sequence comes from Eucidaris tribuloides, assembly GCA_001188425.1. Lineage (NCBI taxonomy): Eukaryota > Metazoa > Echinodermata > Echinoidea > Cidaroida > Cidaridae > Eucidaris > Eucidaris tribuloides. The sequence goes on along the minus strand of JZLH01S0636407.1, from coordinate 29,329 downwards.
AAATTTCTCTACGAGAAAATCTCATGTTTTTACACCGAACACAGTATTACAAATAACATGCTTTGCATGCTTAAATGTACAAAACTTTGCTCTCAAAAAGACTGAATGAGAATATGCATACTCAATTTTATCAAAATTATCCCATCAAATGACAAGCAGGAAACTCAATATTTGTATCCAGCATCATAGCACCTTTATGCTGATATGCTCTGTCTCCAATTATCTTGTTTTGTATGGTTACCCTGATTGAAAGAATCAAAATCATGGACTGCACATTCCTCCAACTTACGGTACTGACACAAAACAGACTCTTAATCTCTGTGGAGTTATTTACAGAATTATGTTACCGACTACTTTAAAAAAAAAGCTTTATATATAAATAAATGATACAATTATTATAGAAGGTCAGTTATTTTCAAATTTCAGTCCTATATACATTATGCCTACCAGCACAATCACAAATTTCTGGTGTGAAATTTTGATATTTTATGGGTACATGTGAGCAATTGAATTAAATCTCATCATATCAATAGGAAGTAGAGAATAGTGAGGGTCTTATGAATGAATGCAGGTTCATTTAAATTCTGCAGGCACATACATGTGTACAGGTACAGTGTATGACCTTGTACATGTTAGTGTAGTCAGTCTTGGTTGCAATATAGTCTCATGCATTGGAAAATGAAATCACAAATATAATAGAACATTAAAAAGTTGGGGGAATTCATGAATCTGTGAATTTTGAAGGTTGATCTGTTTGTTTTTTCTTTGGAATGAGTGGAACTTTAAATTGGAAGCAATACAACACACATGAACATACTACACGTAGGCCTACATCATGTGAAATAATATTGCATACCACAAAGAATTTGCAATACATATATGTGTCGCTAGTTGCATACTCAAAATTTCCCATTTCTTTTCCCCAGCAAGCGAAACTGTAAGCTTCTATAGTGCACTGCCACTAAATATTATTGGTCCCATGCTGCATTCCCCGAGGGCTTGCCTCATCCCTGAGACAAGATGTCTTTCAGTTATTAGTTTTGACATCAGGCATCTTGTCCACCACTTAGTGCTCTTGCTAGTAATGCCGATTTTATTTTTACCCGGCTGATTATAAAGGTTATATCCAGATTATTATGATGGCATTTTGGTTTTGCAGGGACTACCAGCCTCCTAAAAGGCAGATATATTAATAAAGTGTAAGCCTGTATTAATAGATGGTGTGTAACATAATTTCATTAAATTAAATCCTGCCTAACACCTTAAAGGGACTGCACATATCTGTTTACATAACGTAATTGAACCTACATACGATCCATAATATCAGGAAAGTACTTTTATTGATGTGACTCTTGAAGTAAATTGAAAACAATCATGATGGACGTTTTTGTGTTGGCTCAGGAGAAAGTCACTAAGCCCTACAAAGTGCGCTTTCATGTATTTTGCCGAAGCATTCTCAGAAATGCAACTCATAACAAAATCAGTACTGCGATTACAATTTTTGTTTTTCAAAATTTTCAAAAGTCAACCACATAGTGAAGTCAGCGTTGTAAGCGTAGCGTATCAAACATGTTACGCATGAAGTGAGATTATAGAAATTCCTATTGTCATTGGGATATGCAGTGTAATATTCAGTGTAATAGCATACACCGTAAGTTCATTATATACGCTTCTCTGACAATTGCATGTGCTGACGTACACCGTACATTTAATGGAGTATTCGAGTTAATGTCCCTTGAGACTTTGTCCCAAGTACTTCACTATATGCATGACTGATATGGACACAGTTTACATCTTGTGTAGTAATCACCCCCACATTAGTTGATTCCACCTGCATGCATACAGATTGTAAACTGTGAGTAGGTTCTTGTGTAACTGTAAGATAGTACAGTGTACCTTGGAAAATGGTAGACTTCTCAATGAAATAGCTGTTTTGTCTACAGTTTTGAATGAGATGGAAGAATTAATGGAGTTTTTGTATATTCTGACATAGAATTGTGTCATCTTTGCTCAGGTGACAAAACTTCTAATCTTAAAAAAATTTGGAACCAAAAAAAAACAAAATAGCATTTTAAACACTGAAACAAATGGGATTGCCTTCTCTTCACTGAGCGGCAGTGGCTACATTATTTGAGATTAAAATGTGAGATTTAGACAGGAGGATATCTTTTTTTAATTGACTTTTTAGCTTTTTAAATACAAGATTTTATATTTGAAAATTTATCATACTAAACAATTTAGATGGTAGGTTTATCACCTGAGATCTGTATTGTGCAATATCAAATTCCAGTCATGAAACTGGTAATAGTACTGTAATGTCCAATTATGTGTCATATATTGTCACATGTTGATATTGACTGACCCCGCTAAAATTAGAGCACCATTTGATGAAATGTTGTTTGCATAATAAGTGGGTGTTTATGCACTGAAGAATCTAGGACCTCTTGGTACCTCCAACCTGAAAACTGATAGTCTGAATCATAGGCCCTTGTTACACCGACATAACCGTTCTGAGAACGGTCTCAGAACTCTTCCATTAATCATCTCAGAACGGGTTTGGACCTTCACTGGTGTGGCTACACCGCCTTCAGACGACCCGTCTCATGTTCAGTTGAGCAGCAGGTTACCACTGGCAACGATTTAACCACGCCCCTTCAGTGGTCAAATGTACTTCCGGCCGACGCGGTTCACGTGTATAGAACTACCCCTATTTTGTAACTTCCTGTGCTGGATCGGTTTCGGAACGCTTGTGTGGTTACACCGCGTTCGAAACGGTCTGAGAACGGTCTCAGACTACCTCTGGAGGTGGTCCGACAAAAACGCTTTCGGAACGCTGTTGGACCACTTTTGGGTCGGTTACACCATAATGATGATCCATCAGTAAGTAAAGTAACCATACATGTAAATGTAGATTTGGCTTGATATGAAAAGAAAAAAAAACATTGCAGAATAAATTGTTACATGTACATGTACATGCCAGAGATGTCAGTAAGGAAATACCTTGAAGGCCTTATCCTAATTCAAACAAATTTTTGCCAGGATTGTTTTGAGTGATGAGCTTACATGCTCATATAGCCTACTATTATGTACCATGTCTAGTATAGCCATATACAATGTATGTACACCCAATTGTATGCAGTGTTGATCTGATTCTAGCTTCACCTCAACTTGAGGTCTTTGTTGTGTTCACACTTGCAACAATTACAGGGAATCATGCTGATACAAAAGCTGCCTTTATTTCTTGTGCCAAAGCCTTTCAATTCTACAAAAGCTGTTTGTAGAAGCTACCTGATGATCTATAATGTGCAGTCAACCTATTACAAACGTACAAATACACATGGGTGTGTTCCTGTTTTTCAATCCAAGCAAATAAATGACACATCACAGTGTATGTATCCAGGCATAGGACAATTGCCCTTGTTAATTTTAGTCATTACTTCAGTCATGTATATTTCCAGACTGATGCAGAACAAGATGTCCAAGAACAGACTATACAGTAGTTTGTTGGTACAGTATTGCTGGCATGGCCAACTGATTACGGAATGCCGTTCATATACTGTGGTCATACTGTAATGTACAGTATATCCTGTATTTATACAGTGCATCTACTGTACAACATGTATGTGGATTCATTCACTGCTATCTTCACACAAAGGCCATTATACCTGTTATGATGGGTAAACTGTGGGCGGGCCTTATCCTACTGTAGTACAGTAGCAAGTGAAATGCTGTGAACAGTAATCATCATCTAGGTGTACTCATGAAACCCATGAAATGATTTGTAACTATTTCCACGGCTTTGTACAGGCTCATACAGGTGTATCTTGTAATTGAAATATCTTCAGTTGCGCATTTGGGGTAGTGCATTGACCTGTATGACCTTCTACGTGTAGTATATTGGCTACCCAACTTGTTTAGACTACAATGTAGTGTCAGAAGTAGTAGATCTGGCTGGATATTATGATATTATTATTATTGTTATTATTATATAATTTCGTACTACAATTGTATTAGAACCGATTTACACCAAGCTTTTAGGCCGCCTCGGGCCGGCCCGGAGGCGGCCTAAAGCTTGCGTGATGTAAATGCAAAGGAGGCCCGAGGCTTCCCCGATATTGGGACAACCTCTGGAGTAGTCTTCGCGGCCGGCCCGAGGCCGGCTCGGGCCGGCCTATAATTGTGTAAATGGAAAGGAGCGCTCGCGCCCCATTTTACCACGCGATGCGGCCTGACGTAATACACAATGCCCAAACAATGCCCGGACCGTACTTCTCGTTTGTATGTTAGATGCCAGGCTAAACCCTGAAATCAAACCAACCAAACCAACCATCGTAAATCTGAAAAAGACATCAAATACATGAACTTATTAAGTTTATATCCGTTATAAGTATCCATTTTTTGTCTTTATTCCGTTGTTCGAACTGCATTATGTTGTATCAACATCAACACTACACGCGTAATTGAAAAATGTTGCTGTTAATTAGTTACTTCACAATCTCATCCATTATTTTTTTTTAATCGGACTCTCTTACGAGAGTTTAGGCCTACATGCAACGTTTTATCGAATAGCGACAAAAGAAATACTGATTTCGTATAGGGAGACACAATGCGGCGAGTTTTAGAAAGGGCGGCCTCGGACTGCGCCTAATATTTGCGCGTAAATACAACAAAATTGCGGGCCTCCGGGCCTCCAATTAGGCCGGCCGAGGCGGCCTCGGCCTGCCTTTTGCGTGTAAATCGGGCCCTTATTCATTGAAGCCATGATTAAAATTTTTTATCATAAAGGCTGACCTTGTAATCAATACATTCTTTGTGTACATAAACATACTGTACCTGTAACAGTGTATGAAGTATACGGAGAGTTCATATCCCCCAAACAGTATCAGTTATCAACACTTCATCAAAATCATATGAAATCAAAACCTATGTTTATTCAGAAAAAGATGAGTCCTGACTGAGAACTGTGAAAGTTATTTTGATTCAATAATCACAACATATAACCCACACCATAAATTTGAAGTAAATGAGATAAATGTGCCCTGCTGGCATATTGCAAAATTGACCATGTATGAAATTTAAAATGGTGAACATCATCAAATTAGGTGTATTCTGTCACTGTTGTGCTCTCCCCGCCAACCCTCATTATGTTTAAATTTGTTAAGCGGAATGACTCAACTGATTATTTTATACACACGATGCCCTGTTCCAGGAATTATGGTTTATTTGGTCGTGACCTTGGTGACACACAGTATGAAATTTATTGGGCGAACAGATGACTTACCATTTAAAGGCACAGTTTAAAAAATTTTCATATTGAAAATATGAATTTTAAAAATTTAAAATTTGAGGTACTTGGCCCCACATACTATTCATGTCTTTACTTTATAGTGTGGTTAAAAAAATAAAACCCTGAAAATATTGTGCTTTAAAATTGAAAAAAAAAGAATGACAGGCCAGTTGTAGCAAGCATATTTTCCCCTATAGACTGTACTGTTAGAATTTATACCGTCCAGGTGATGTTAATTGAGATAATATTTATTAATGGGTCCACATGTATCTCAAGTGATAGTGACAGCATAATTTTCAAAACATTTGTATTTTGGGCTGTTAAATGTTTACAAACATCCATTTGAACATGTTGCAGCCCAGACATCAAAACTCAACAATTATTTAAATTGTATGTCCACAATATTAAACTAGACTTTAATTCGTCACTAAGACGAATTGGTGATCCGCGTAAACGCTACGATCATTAAATGTAAAGCACATGCGACCAACCATCTAAATCAGGTATCATTACTTGCTGAAATATGTCCTGCATCACTTTAAATTCTCCATCAAACATTTAATCAACATTCGACGTGCGCGTAGGCGTTCGTCCCGACGCGCGCGCTTTTATGATTAGCACCAGTGATGACCTTTGACCTGAAGTTACTGTGTACCAAGTTTAGTTATCGCACTCTACTCCAGTCATGAGATATGCGCAAAACACAATTTTACTTTGTGACGTCATAGATGACGTCAGAAGAACTTGTCATAGAAAGTGATATCTGAAACCTTATCTACGCATCATAGGCTATCAGAATAAGCAATAAAAAGTAGGAGTCACCGTTAATTCTAGAGAGTTATCAGCGATTTAAAAATGCCCATCTTTCACTACGCGCGCAATGCGCGCGCATTTATATTTTTTGGGCATATAAGCAATATTTTGGGTCCTAATGGTAGCGAAAGGGTTCTAAACGATGTAGAATTCACTCAGACATCTAAAATGCTCCAAATGACCTGAAACATATACTACCGTTAATAAGAAGTCATTTGGAGCATTTTTATTTTTTGACGCGCCCGTACACGCATGTGAAGACGCGCGCACGCACATGGTTTAGACCAAAAGATGACCCATGACCTGAACTTGACCCTTGCCAAGTTTGGTTGTTTTATTCGACCGCTGGCTCGAGATATTGCAAATATAGGTCAACTCTAGCTTTTTTACTAATGACGTCATATATGACGTCACGGGCAAGTGACCACACTGACAAAAATTGTGTGTTGAGGTGTTGACACGTGACATAACTATGTTAAGTTACAAGATGATTGGCGATGGCGTTAATGAAGATATCTGGTGGTAACAAGAATGAACCCAGAAAGAAACACAAATAACAATATAAAAAATGAAAGTTCTGCACAACTCGTATGGTGATCCGCGTTTAGCGCGGATCACCAAAATATGCACAAAAGATTCCAGATATTCAAAATTGTTACATGTTACTGTGGCCTACTAATAAAATATTTAACACTGCGCACTGAATATACAGAGTAACACACAAAAGACATGCACCATAGTGTACACACACAATATATTGAGTCTTAAAATTGCTGACTTACTAATTTCTAGTTCCACTACCCTAAGTTCCTATATTACACCAAGCTACACTTCTACATTTCCGTTTCAAATATGTGTATCAGAGTGCTCAACACAGTAACAGTTGTGCACTAATACTTCAGGTACATTGAGCTACCATTTACAATCGTATATTAGCCAATACAAAGTCTTATGGTACAGCTAACATGTATTGTGATTGTATGCATATGAACCGATACCAATATTCATGTACTGTACTAGTAGTTTTATGACCAGAGGTTATTGGGCTACCACATCTTCTTGTGCAGCATGCATGCCCTGGTGCATTGCAGTGACCTTGCCTCTCATGGGTTTTGTAAATGTTCCTGTTTCGCACATATCTTTGAAGCGTGTTACAAACCAGGATGTGAGAGGAAAGTGGGAAAGAGAGAGAGCAAAGAACAGCAGGAAAACAACATTCCTGTGGGCAAATTTGGCTTTGTAAACCGCTGCCGGCCCGGCTCACTGAGGCTGCAATATAATATCAGCAGATCAGATTTACAGCTTGTCTCAGACTTCCATTATCACATCAATCGACAGAAATGAACACATGTACATTAAAACCCACATAAGAACATGTATGTAGTACCTGTACTTCTGGAAGGGTGATAGCTGTGATCAACTTCGGATTTTTTATTTATAAAGCAGGTTTAAGACAATTTCGAGTTTACATGTAGTAGCCTGAAGACCTGCAATGCAAAATCTGTACCGGCCCCGGCCAAAAGTCAACATAAGATAACAAATTAAACCCTTTGAAAAAATAAAGTAATTTTTCGTCTGTGTTGTTTTTTCGGCTCTTGCCCATTGTAGCTCCTCAAATCACGATGCACCATTCTTTTTATTGAAAAAATTACAGCAAACATTCAGAAATTGCACATCACACACTATTGAACATAAACAACTCTTAAAAAACCGTAGTCACATCAAAATACAAACTGTCATTAAATATATTGAGTGAAGCAGACTCGACACTAGCACTTGCCCACTTGCCACGGGCCAAGTAAATTTTTGCTTCAGGGCAAGTGAAAATTTCTGGAAATTGATTTTACATTAGCCCAACATGGGCAATGGGCATTCGTGAATTATTGGACAAATCAACAATTTATATAAATTGGTCTATCTTGAATCGTATTACATTTCGAATGGTTTGAATGTGTAGAAGTCATAAAGAAACAATGGGGGCAATCATTTCTGACTCTAAATTGTTACGTCTTCAACAGCACCCTGTAGGAGAATCAGGAACGCATACATAGAATACCACATGTGGGACTAAAGTGTGAGCTAAATCTCACTTTTAATGAAAACTGTCATTTATTCTGCAGTTTTTTTCCAAGTCAAATAGCCTCTTCGTCGATTGTTTTGAAAGTAATAAACCCACATATGCATACTAAATCTGAAAAAAGACAGTGAATAAACGCAAATTTGTGTGATGGACAAAATGTAACGTAACTAAACGTAACTAACCATGTTTTTTATGTTGTAGTTAAAATTGAAAAGATTTTTATCAATAAGTTATATATCAAATGACTTATCAAATCGCAGAAATAGCATGAATACCACAGTTTGTTTCAGTTGAAAACAGGTTGAGGAAACTTGAGGACAAAGACTTGTCATTTTTTTCCATGTCTCTTTACGTAACGTAAGCAAACGCATGAAATTAAATTCTTGTTATTACCCACCGAATCATGTCTCATGATTTTGCTTGATGTTGTGAAGTAGGTGCCAGTCTAGAGAATTGACAGTACCAAAACAGAAAAATAATATGAAAGCATATTCATGTAAGAGCCAAATGTTGAGTAAAGTTTGTTATAAAGTGTAACATAACTAATCACGGAATTGCCCAAGTAAATATTTTCAACTCTAAAATCAAGAGAGTATTAAAGACTTGTATTTTTAGCTCACCTGAGCCAAAGGCTCAAGTGAGCTATTGCGATCGCTTCTCGTGCGTCGTTCGTCGTGCGTAAACTGTTACACATTTTCAGCTTCGTCTTCAAAATGCATGATTGGATTTAGCCCAAACTTGGCAGGGATGATCCTTAGGGGTGGGGATTCAAGGGTCCTCAAATGGTACACCTGGCCCCCCTGGGGACCCAGGGGCAGGGCCCTAATGGGCCAAAAGTAGATAGTTTTCAAACATCTTCTTCTCTAGATCCAGAAATAGTTTTGGTGAGTCACTTTGTGTGTAGATACCTCTATATGTGCTACATTAATGTTCCTCATGACAATGCCCAGGGTGGCCCGGTTGGCCCCTAAAGGGGGCAAAAGTTTGGGATGGGGCCCTATGGGAATAATTCACATTCACATGCTCGAGGGGGAGGGGATAGAGGGTTCCTGAATGGTACACCAGGCCCCGGTCGGGCCCGGCCCAGGGGGCAGGCCCATAAGGGCCCAAACTAGGTAACTTTCTAACGCACAAGCCCATTTGTAACAACTTGGTGGTAAGTGCGTAACAGGGACCTCAATGTAATTTGGGGTCAAAGGTCACATATGTAGGTCAAAGGTCAAATGTAAGTTAAATGTTTCTTTAGTTGTTATTGGCCCATTTGTGACTAACTTGGATGGTAAATGCTACATGTACAGTATATACATGTAAGAGGACCCAATGCTACATGTACAGTATACATGTAGAGACCTCAATGTTAAATTGGGGTCAAGGTCACATAAGTAGGTCAAGGTCAAATGTTAAGATACTAGGGCGAGCCTTGTTTTTATCAAAATGGATGTCAGAATGTAATTAAACTTGGAAAAATCAGCTATACGTGTATGGCAAGGGGATGCAAAGTTTTCCAACTGGTTCATTTGGCTACGTGGGTGCCTTGATATCAGGCTCCAAGGGCCAAAACTTTGTTTTTTCTATGGGTACCATAGAGAGTTTGCGAGAACTCAGGTGAGCGTCGTGCCCCCCGGGGCTCTTGTTAAGTTCCATTTCAATTTTGTGTAAATTCAAATTATGTAGAATCTGTAGAAACACTAAACAGTCTCTAAAGTAACACAATGAGGCCTAACAAGGTACAATTTTGTTTGGGCAGGTAAATAATTGAAAACAAAAGTATGCTCATAATATATACATTATGTATGTTCATAATATACATTATGAACATTTTTTGTTGGTGATTGTTTGATACCTTGTGTGTAAACATTTTTCTATCATGCAGATGTGTAACTATATATATTTTTTACACATGCCTGTTTTGTATCTATTTGTAGATATGTTTTTTTTTAATCATACAATAATGAAATATTTTGTAAATCTTTTATAATTTATTATGTTGTTTGTAAATATGTTGTTTTTTAATCATGTTTCCCAGGGCCCCACGGGAGATCAGCGTAATGCTGAGTGGGCTACCCTGGCTTTTGCGGAAATAAATAAATAAATAAATAAATAAATAAATAAATAAATAAATAAATAAATAAATAAATAAATAAATAAATAAATAAATAAATAAATAAATAAATAAATAAATAAATAAATAAATAAATAAATAAATAAATAAATAAATAAATAAATAAATAAATAAATAAATAAATAATGCTTGCCCGATCAGGCAACCAACCAAAAATGTTAGTATGGAGCCTTGAGGATAGGAAAAAATGTAGCACATATTTGATATTTTTATTTCTATTTGTTATTTTTCTGTGTATATTTGCCAAAATTTGGTATTTAAAGGGAGAAGGTGCCAGCAACTAACAGGCATAAGTTAAGAAAATATTTGAGTTCTTGCCAACCAATCAGATTGCACGTGCACTAGCTGCAGGGAGCTGACCATGCGTGACCAGTGCATGCCACGCGACATGTGTTAGCCGCATTGTGGTAATGTATGCACTGTTTGAATTGATAAGCTCCTCCCCCTATAGCTGTTTCTGCAAGTTTTGTCTTAGGGTAAAACTTATAAAGACGTAAAATAAACACAAATTAACTAATTTATAGGGCCTTGATGAGGGTGAGTATCACAAAGTACCCCTTATTTCGGCTGTTTTTGTCACCATGTCCCATAATTCTCACAATACTCACGATGTCATTTTTATTCTTAAGTTGCTGGCGCCTTCTCCCTTTAAAGCACTGTCACATCAAAATGCAAACTGTCAAGTTGAATACTGTACATGGATTGAAGGATAGAAACAAAAATGAAGATGTAATTTTTTATATTCTTTTTATTTGATATTTTTCTGTGCATTTTTGTATTTAAGCATACATTACTGTAGTTTAAGATTTATAATTAAAAAATTATCTCGAAGAACCTGCCTACAGGTAGTTCTCTATTCACAACACATTTCCAGGTACAGCATGTAATAAATCTCAGTTGTTGATATCTGAAACTATGCAAAAGTTCAAGTTAGTTTGTGCATTTTACTTGTTTCTGCACTGATATATTGCGGCGGATGCATGTTTGTACATTTTGTGTCTGTAT
>JZLH01S0636407.1:0-11743 GCA_001188425.1 Eucidaris tribuloides | reverse complement strand
AAAAAAATTGAGGTTTTGTAACATAAAATTCTAATGTATTTTCTTCTATTGTTACATAGCCCTTGAAATTCTGTATGTAGTAAAGTTACAGCAGTACAGTGGAAAATAAAATTTGCTCTGGCATGTTGATTAGATGATAACGGATGTGATCCGAAAGTCCCTGCAACCTTAGCACTTCAGCCATAGGAAATGCCTATCAAATATGATCCTATTTTGCAGATAGAATTTCAGCGTTAGAATTTCAGCGACGTTCTGTTACCGGCCAAGAGTGCATTCCATTGAGATGGGTGCCGAGCAGTACGGTTACAAACGTGTGCTGTATGTCACATGTTGTATATTTTCATCTGAAAGTGATTTTTTGGGGGGGCAATTTCGCTCATTGCCAGTGAAGCATGTTGACTCAGTTTTTACTGTAGATGATGTATGTACCTCATTTATGGAATTAGTATATGTGGATGGAATACTAATGATTCATCATCAAGACAATAAGTTTTTATTTATTTCTCTCTTCTTAACAACAAAAAAGTAGTTCTTAAAAAAGGCCAATATTCATATTTTGTTTATTCATTTGATTTCATGATTTGGGGGCAGCTAAAGACAAACAAAAAATTGTAGCATTCTATTTTGTAATCCAGTTAGTTTACTTTTCATTGTGCTGTTTATCATTTCATTCAAGAGAGTGTCCTTTTCCGTTTTGCCTCGGTATGAACCAAGATCTCTTTTGAATGCAACAGTCTTCTTGCAAGCCCCATAATGGAAGACATGTTGTAACATGTCTACAGAGCATTTTTGTAGACATGTAGTCCTGATCTCATAATGCTGTGCATTGTCAATGAATTTTTACTTCATGATTTAAACAATAATTGCAATGAATATGAAGAAAGCAGTAAGAGTGAAAATGCCATTGATAGTACAAAATGAATGGCCTCATATTGTTGCGGTGTTTTCAGACACAAATGTTGTGTAAAATGAAGGTTGTTTAAAACAATGTGAACATGTTGTCTGCCATGAAAATGCATTTTGTGATAATTGCATTTAAGTTTTACAAGCCATAATTCATACCTTATTACTGGTGTATTCCTGTGGTCGGAAAAACTCGGAACATTTCTGATGAATTGATGAATACATTTACATTAGGCATAAGAACGAGAGAGGTCAAGCTTGAAATTCACTTTATGGCATAATAAAACCTGGTGAACTATCAGTATCAATTGTTGTTTATTTATTCATTTTTTTTTTATTGTGTGGTTGTCAAACTTGCCAAACAAAAGAATGCATATTTGAGACACCAAAAAAGTAAATAAATAAATAATTAGATAGACTAAACATTTTTAGTAAACAAATTGTACTATTACATGACATACATGTACATAGTCGTAAAGGTGATGAAATAAACACTAGGATGTTGTCATTGTAAGCATAAAACATCTACCAAGTAAAAAAAAAAACACACATCCACAAAACTAAAATCTTTTCCATCACTTTAGGACGGTGAAACAAACTAATTTTTTTTTCCACTTGTATTCATAGTAAAACCATTTATGTAGGCTATACTAAGCATCCAAATATTAAGGACGTAGATGTAAATGTATAGTACCACAGCATACCAATTTTCCGTTAACTGTATGATTGTTTCCAATATTCATCAACTTGTTCATTTATTCATTATTTATTTGCAAATTCTTTTGACATATTCACCAATGACCTCTATGATATGTAGGCCCTGTAACGTCTGATCATTGTATCAGTTCTGCTCGGGAAGGGGTGTGGTTACATGCATGCAGAATGCAGAGAGAGGGATGCGGTGGGAGAAAGCTGCAGTATATATGTGAGACTGTTTAATCATTTAGTCCTCTTTCTGGCTAGGATCAGCCAGCTGCTAATTGGATCTAGTGATTTACACATCGCAAGCTGGTGGCCACATACAGTAGTACATCATAACATGTTGCGAGGCTGCTGCGAATGAGAGAAGGCCGCATTTGCACAGGGATAACTCACACAGCATGCCAATAAGTCTAGTCTCTTCCCATCATAACCGTGCTTGGTTTACCACGTGCAGATATCATTTGTTATACATACCAACTCTGCACAAATGTGCAACAGCCACCAAAGCTGAGAGAAAATTAGAAATGGCTACAGATTTAAGTAGAATTTTTATTTGGATTATACAGGATACAAGTAGGTAGTGCTGGTCACTACACATAAATAGATGCTCCTCGTATCATTGTTCATTCATGCAGATGTGCATATAGTTGGTTTCAGTCATTGCCTCACTGTTTATCATGTCAGAGATGGCTCCGCATTTGAATGGTCGGTCATCGGAGTCTCTTTCCTTGATCAATCAAGCCAGCGGGATTATACCGACCCTCCAACAGGGAAACCATCTGCCTAGTCATCTGTTTGGCCTCCCTTCATCTGTCATACACTCATTTTCTCTTCTCTCGCTCTTTGACTCTCATGTTTTTTAATCCATTCACGTAAAACAATATGAAATCTGTGCGTCCATTCAGTACCAAACAATTGAATTAACAGCTTGATGTGAAGACATCCAAGGATGTTTCATACCTTCAAAATCTCATTAGACTGCTAGAGGTTCAAACTTTAGGCTAAAAATCCTTCTCATTTGAAGAACAACAAAATTGTATGAAGTAATAAAGGAAATTAGGCAGATATGTCCTCCAACTGAATACTGAATGTTTATTTTATTTTTTAAAATTTAATCTGTATTTATTTAATGAGAAATATCAGGTGTTGTTATGATTGTTACAGATTTCTGATTTTACCATCAGTTGAAGAATCTCAGTGACTGATAATTATCAAACGGTTTAAATGCAGAAAGCAGTTGAGTCCTTCATGAAAAATTATTTGTCTATCACAAGACTCTTATATTGTGCATTCAGCATTTCTATGACAAAAATTACAAATATTTTGACAGCAGTTCGCATTGCTTTTGTTGGTGGCCCTGGTATGAATCCATTATCAATCAGCTCAATAAAACCATCTTTTTAGAAGGTTGCATACTCTCACTTTCTCTTTCACACACATACAAACACACACACACTACAAACATACACACACTCATACATGTATACACACACACACACACACGCACACACACACACACATACACACACATGTGTTAAGCCTATGTAAAATTTACAAAGTCTATAGCAACTTCAGAACATGTATTACTGTTTATTTTTGACCTATTGGTCTCTTGCAGTGCATTAACACAAATATCTTGATGTAGTTTTATTCTGAGTTTGTGATTTATTAACATATGATGCAATCCGTTTTTTTTGGGGGGGGGGGAGTTGACATATGAGCATCACTTCTGGAAGAATTTTTATCAAACATAAAACTGCAAACAGCACATTTTACATATACCAAATTTATGAACGTTTAGTTAGAATTAGGAAATGGTGACTCCAAATAATCTTGTAATGTAACAATGTTTTGACCTTGCCCTGATCGTGAAATTCCAAGATCTAGCTGATGTTAAGTTAACTAACGAAAAAAATACAAACTTGCATCTGAAGTGATACAGTATGTCATGTCACATGTTACTGATGAAAAATAGCATGCAAATTAATTGAATTAGCCCCATTGATTTTATACTTTTCCAGCCAGAATCAATATGAGTTGATATGGAGAGGTACGGTGTAAGTCTGCATGTGATTACACCCTCAGCTGAGGCAGCTGCACATGTGGGAACCTTTTTAGATTAACCCTTGTACTACTGGTTTGCATGTTTGCTTGTTCCTTGTTACCTCTGTTTTGTTTTTGTGTCCAGAAATAGTCTTGTACAAGACTTCCCAGAGTCTGTGACCTGCATTTCCAGACTTGAAGGCTGTGCTATTTCATTTTGTTTTTCATTTTACTAGTGTACTCTTTGTCCACATTCAATCTTCTAAATGAATGGTAGAACCGTGTTATTTTTCCATCAGAATTCATAGTTGCTGGTTTCATTTCATCTTGTCTTATCTGGGTGCATATATTCAATCGAATTAATTCATTTATTTTAAATTTACTAAATTTAAATTCGAGATCTGAAATTCCCTATTTCTGAATGTCATGTGGTATTAAATTTATTCATGATTGTAAATCAGACTGCTCTAGCTTAGGAAAGGAGAACATGTGCAAAGCTGCAGGCATATTGTCAAACATTATTTATTATTATAGTTCCCTGCTATAGCTTGTGATTCTGCCTGTAGTCCATTTCCATTTACTGTGTTCTCCAGTGCCGTATAGTCAGTATACCAAGTTGAATCAATTTTTATATGTGCTTGGAGAGCATCTTAAAATTCAGTGAACCTGAACAATAGCGTTTAAAAGTCAAAAAATTGGATGGATGCCATTTCTTATCAAATAAAAAACATGCTTGAATTATCAAGATTGTAAAGGCCCTCAGTCCCACCTATAGTTATTAATGTTTGTATGATTCTATTGCCCTGGCATGACCTGAATATTCCAGCGCACGTACAGCAAGTAGTCGAGAGCTTGTCACTAGCATTTTGTGTCTTCTAGGGCCCTTGGGTGAAAGAAACAGTTGGATTGATAATTTGATTTGAGATTTCATTCAGGCATCAAATAGGGCACATTTTTTTCCTCTTCCTCTCTCTTTCTCTCTCTCTTCATTACTTCTGTGCCAGTGGGTGATTAAAATTGTACTCGCCATCCATAACATTTCCTTTTGTAATTTACTTTATTCCCATGTCATTTCCAAATGAGATAAACTTTCATGTTTGCAGTGTTTGCTTTTTTCCCCTCAGTCCCAATAGTCTGTATTAAAAGTCTGTAGTTCCTCAAGGTTGTGGTGGAATAAATCAAGCACAAATGAAGTCAAAAATAAAAAAATATACTTGTATTTGTACAATTGCACGTTGATTGGTTTTTATTATAAATGTATGGGTACGTATACAGCTTCTTTTACAGCTGATATTTTATAAGGTGGAAATTGGTCATGTCAGAACTCATACAAGTTGCATAAATTGTCTCTGTCACTGGTAAAATTTGATCAAAATATTACCCTTGGAATCAGAATCATTGTATTGTTGATAACTACATTTATAGCAGTATCACTGCTGTATTGTGTACGTATTTAGAAAATTTGAAGTTATAAACATGCAGTATAAGAAATAAGCAGCTTACACACTCACGGATGAAGACAAATTCTATAGTCATGACATCCAACTCAATTACCATTGGGTAGACCTGGTAGGATTAGCATGCATTAGATTGAGTGTTGTATACAGACCCTTCATGCTCATATGCCTTACATGAAATTCGCGTGTCACGAAAAGCAATTACACGTACATGCCGATGAAAGCAGTACGCCTTGCATTCGTGCAGCTGCTAAAATGATACACACGATGCATGCAATATAGAGCCCAGGGATTCCTTGCATGTACATTGTATGTTTGCTCTGTATGTGCCTGGAGACTGTGTATCTGCATGCAGTATACAGGTATAGCATATCAAAACATGAGTATGAAAGTGCACCACCCCGCCCAGATTGGTCACATTTTCACAAGAAATCACTTAAGCGTGGGTCCCATTTTCTACAAAAAAAATAATCCCTAAACATGGATTCATATTTTCAACAAAATCATCATGGAAAAGGGTTCATTACGTGAATACCATTTTTCTTAAGATTTGCCCCTAAAGATGGTTAGGAGTTCAAAGTCTGGGTCTCGCCCCTCCCCTCGCCCACCCATCAATAAATAATCAGGCACTCCCCCTTCCTGGGGTACACCCACCGCCAGGTACCAGTACTTGGACACACATACAAACATACACTGGCACATTACCATATATTCTTTAAAATCAAATCTCATTTAATATTTCATTGGAAAGTATACATTGATTGACATTGTGGTGGATACTTCATCCAAAAATCTGTAGAAATTTGATTTCTGGGTTGTATGATGTTTGAAAAGACAATTAGACCGCCAAGAATGCAAAAGTTTTAATAATTATGCTGTCACTTTCAAGATATCCATGAATGAACTGTATCACCTTGATATGATAATACTTGTACACATCAATTCGAAGGCTCAAGGCTCATTCAAGAATAGATGGAAAAATTGGTAAAATCAGTCACTCATAAATTTTTGCTTTTTAAGTGCTTATGGTTTTGAACTTTATGAAGTGCAATTTTTCAGGGCTTCATTTCTTTTTTTACAGTAGAGACTTTGATAGAATATTGCACCATGCAGCTCAGATTTTTTAAATAAGCATTGGTATTGGTAAACAAACACTTATCATGCCATGGTGGCTTTGGTAGGAATTGAAACCACAGTGTTTATAATGATGGGGTGATACTCCAAAGCTGAGTCTAATTAGGTAATTACGTATTGTGGGGCGCCTGGCAACCAGTGCCGTATCTTGTTTTGAGGGCGACACAATGGGGGATATACCCCTATCCCTCCTTACAGGTGTATTCATATTGCACACAATGGTGGTAGCTGCGCTCCGCCTCTCTTTGCATTGTTCAGCAAAACATTTTACAATAGAGGTCTATAGACAGGGTATTGATTTCTGTCGAGCAAGTTATCAATTATTTAGTCACCAACTGGGTGTGCTGTGAACTGGTTGATAAAAGAGCTCATAGTTCATTCAAGGTACCCACTTAAAGGGCATTTCCAGGCTCAAAGCAAGTTGCTATCAATAGAAGCAGAAAAATTAACAAGACACACTAGAGAAAGTTTAAAGAAAATCAGATAAATATCAATAAAATTATGAATGTTTAAAAATCCTACAATCATTACAAATTGCCAACACTGTGTTGATCTATGTGAGCACCCCCTGATAATTACATGAACACACATAATGTCACTAATTTTTCTCTAAACAATTTCTTTGTCATTGTACTCAAGGTATTTTCATATGTAACAGTAGAATGTAGTGATGGCATTCACATATTCAAAGACATTTCATACATATGTGATTATGTGCAAGATCATTTTAGGTACCATCATGTTATGCCATTTTGCATGTTATTTATTTTTGTTTCAGTAATCATCTCCAAATATGTCCCAAGACCTGATGACTTTTTGAAAAAAAATTTAGATTTTCTGAAAAATACACAACCTGAATCCGATTGTGTTTTAAGAAGAAAATCAAGTAAATGTGAAGCTCCAATTCCAAAGGCAAACATTTCCTGTCTTAACAAACTTGTAATACATACCAATTACACAGGGCTGGGAGGCTTGACTGGTTGTAATGCCAATCAATCACGATGCTAATCATGTGAAGAAAAACATGTATATATCAAATAACAATAGACTGTATAAATGTTCAGCGAAATGTACATTGCATGCTACAGTAACTTAATGTGATGATTAATCAATATAATCATTTATATCATTAATATAGTGCATACAAGTATGTTCATGCAGATTGTTCCAGATGAATAACTTTAGCCATATACAGTACGGATGGTAGAGTTTTATTATGATGTTTGATTTTAAAAAAGGGGGAAAAATGTATGCGCTGTGGTACCTGCAAACTTTTTACCTTTTTCTTTCATCGATTTAGGTCAACTGTATGAACTTAGTTTGGTGTTTGTATTTACAAGTGAGTGTTGTTTCCTGTTCAATTTGAACCTGACATTTAACAAGATTTTGAGGGATTGGTGTAGCTGCCACTTGTACATTTTGCCCCGCTTCCTGTGCAAATCCACATGTACACTGTATTGTGTCCCCAATGTTGCTGAGAATATGAATCCCTGTCTGTGATTCCCACACATCTATCATCGTTTGGCATTTATTGGTCTTCGGGGGATATTCCAAAGACAGTTCAACCAGGATTCAGAATGGATAAGAATATCTTCCTTTTGATACATTCGTATCATCCTCATGCACTTGATGTCAGCTGAAATGTATTTTCTACATTTGCGGTTTTACCTCACAGAGCGGAGTTGAGTAAAAATGAGCAGGTATAGTAAATATCATGGATGTCACTATCAAACTGAAGCCATTTCTCTTTCTCAGATATACTCAAAACTTACAGTATTGCAACCATGACCCATCCAGATTTTCTTTCTTAACCCTATTAGAATGTTATTGTTCATGTCACATTTGATTCATCACTGCTGCAATCCAATACCCTGCTTTTTCTCATGGGATTCCCCATTCTGAAGTGCACTCCTCAGACTTTTGTGTAACATGTTTTGCAAACCAAGTACTGTATTGTTTTCCAAACTGAAGTATTTTGGATTGGGTACAGTGTTTGTGCTTGGATGTTATTTTTGTATGTCTAAAGGTACTGTTTTTCTTATAAATTGGTGATAAAATTTCATGACTTATAGTAAATGTTATCGTTAAAATATATGTACATACAGATAAATGATTCAACAATAAACCACATCAATGTGTTTCATATAGGTGGCATACATGTACATCTTGAAATTAACAATTAGGTCAAAGGTTAAATACTAAAATGCTTCATGATGTCACAATATTCCCTTGCATTTGAGATGGAAAGTCTCATTTTGCGTCAACTTTTTAAAATTTCATTTAGCTTTGGTTGGAGTGGTTCAAATTGTAATACTATTTGATTTCCTTCTTTTTTCGTACTTTCTTTCAATATTTTTTGTTCTTCACTTTTTTCAAAAAGATGCATAGGCCTATGCCATTATCATTAGGTTGGTAATATTTATTTCTCAACAGTAGAGATCTCACTCAAAGCTAAGAAACAAACAGTAGGGGCCTACGTACTTGTCACTTGCTACTGAAAAGTATAAAAATTCACGATTTATACAATAACTGCATGCATAGACCTTTGTGGTACAAGCCATGAGGATATTTCTCCAGTAATGCATATATTGTACTATACATGTACATGTATTGCTGGAGAAAAATTGCTCCCTGGAGAGAACGGGATGAAATGACAAATTGATTGTTACACTGTATGCACAGATCATATACCTCTTACCTTGACACTTTGAAGGAGGTATAAGCCTGTGAGAATGGGCTGTTTCAAATTGATTTGGATATGTGCAAGTATATGACATGTTTTGGGTTTTTTTGTTTGTTTTTTTTTTTGGCTGTTTAAGGGGTGTGTGGTACATTTGTCACGTACCCGTTCTCCGGTGGCTACTCTATCTTTTCATTATACAGTATCAGTATCGTTTGTTGGTGGTGGATATTTTTAGTCAATTAAACTGGTACCAAAATAAGTTACACATAGATTACATAATTATTAAAAACATAGGGGGACCTAAATTCTGATTGTAGTACATTGTGTTTGCATCATTCCATTTGAGTTTCATGTTTCATTACATAGTTTCATGACAAATATGTGTAGTTCTGTAACATACATGTAGCACAATAAAAACTAATGAATTACTTATAAGTTTTGGAATATGTGCCCACAATGCACTTATTACCATTGAATATTGAAACTCTTACTGTTGCATATAGTGCATGTATGGTGACATACCTACACTAACTGAGCTGGCCATGAATGGGATAACATACATTTTTGTGTGGGTGGGGGAACTTAGTACCTTCAAGGGAAAGCATTTCCCAAATACTCCATGCATTGCTTGTAAGCCTAACTCACGTTAATGTAATGTTGACTTGAACTTCGTGCATGCATGCAAAAGTACATGTCCAGCCAGTGGACGGAAATTCAGAAGTGAGTGGGGAGAAACTATGGGAAGAATCTCCTCACAATAATTTGGGAAATGTGAAGATGCTTACATGGGGGTATTTACAGTCAACATTCCCCTACTGCCAGCTGATGACACCTATCTCCCTTTCACTTCTCGCAATTATGCAAACACTTCCTCCATTCTCTCGGCGGCCAGCCCTCATTTCCGAAAATGTCCCTCTGGCCCCCGCAAACGTGAACACGGCCGCCACTCGGCCCATCACAACAGCAAGGAAAATGTCACTGTATACGATGGCGGAGTTATTGGAGTCTTGCGCTTCTTGTGTATGCTGCAGCACGTTTGACTTTGGGTCTCATGGTAATATCGCTGGCATTATAACTCTCGTCTGTCATCCTGGCTGAAGTTTTTTGTGTGTTTTATTTTTGGACATAAGTCATTCGTGCTTTCATGGAATTCTGCCTCACCTGCCTAATATTGCATTGAACCCGATGAGCAAAGTGGAATAATGATACCGGTGCATGACGACTCGTCAGTATATAATTTAATCTGAAGTGGGTAAATGTGGAGAAAAACTGCTTTCCATGATTGGACACAAGAATGAATTAAGTACGAATGATAGATGCACAATCTTGTATGATTAATAAATTAGAGATACAAAGCATAAATAAGATATCTCAAATTCACATCATTTGATAACATGTATTGTAATCTGCAGTTTATTCACCGTGTACAGTATGTGTACATGCACGTGTGTTTTAAAGCCCAAGTTTAGTTTTGGGGATTTTTTGTTATTTGAAAGCTTTATACCCCAAAGTCATAACCCTGCAGTAATAGATTCTGAATGTCTTTAGTTTTTTTTATATGAATTTATGAAAATGTCGGGGGGGGGGGGGTACCCCCGGACATTTTTGACCATATTTTTACATTATAGCATCCAAAGGGTTAATAAGGCGTTAATGTTATCCGAGTTATACCTCATCTGAAAGAGCAGAGTCTAAAGAAACTAAACTTGGGCTTTAATATCAGCCCTATACTGTTGTCTGTAGTTCATACAGTAGGCTTATTATTTATAAAATTAGAGCAACCAAGATTCACACCTATGACTGTGAGTCATCATCACTTCAGTTTGTAATGTTTGATGGAAATTTACATCCCAAAATATGCAACAAGGCCATCTTTATTATAACCGGCAGACTGTTATTATTAAACTTTGTATTATGGTACTCTGAACTAAAGAATAATCAGCCACTCTCTGGCAGTGTGTCTTTAGTTTTTGTACATGTATAGTCTCTGAAAAATGCACTTTGATTGTACAAAATCATAAGCCTGACCCATATTGTTAAAGATTTGTTGTTGTTTTTTTAAATCAACAACTCAATGTAAACAGAATTTTGGAAAAAGAAGGTTTCTGGGTGGCTGTGAACTATTCCTGAACTTTATTGTAGTTTGCATTCAAGAGTCAAAATTCTGTAAAGACCATTGTCCCAGAATTGTTATACTATTAGCAGATCTGAATAACTATGCGTTGTTTTTTAATTAAGTGCACATAAATTAAATAGAACATAAAATGACAATTCCATGCTCTCTTACTAGTCCGTCAAGATACTTCTTGTCCCAAGATACAGAAAAGAATTACATGATCAAGTAGCTGTAGAAATGAAAAAAAAATGTGATAGCTAGGAGACACTTTACCAATATGATTTACCATACCAATTTACCAAAAAAATGTTAGAATGAATTTTAAGTGGTCACATTAACATTTTATACGATTTGTGCAGCAGAGTAGGACCATTAACAAGGTGATTAGACCAAAACATGCACATAGAGGTCAACACATAGCCATGTATGTTTATGAAAACATTATAATCAGAAATTGTACTTGCACAATTTTTTCTTCATCCCACATCACAGCTCGAACACGTGTATGTGTGTGCCTTGTGTGAAGGCGACCCTACACTACTACTACTACTGTTAGATGCAATCAGATTCCCAACAATGCTGGCGCGGAAGGGAGGAAGTCAGTAAAACACAAGTGTCAACATGCCTTACTCTGATTAACCACAATCACACAAACAGAAGTGAACGATAAAGGAAATTCAGGTGCACAACGGAAATGTTGACAGC
>JZLH01S0636406.1:27542-46650 GCA_001188425.1 Eucidaris tribuloides | reverse complement strand
ATGAAAAAAATTCCGGCGTTTTAAACTATTCAGTGAAATGTTTAAATGCAATATTGCTGTAGAACTATCTGTGGTATAAACGGATAAAGCGACCGCTCTTTCTTCTTTTATCAGTGGAATTGATTGCCTTTGTTTTACTGGTGTGTCTGGAAACTTGGATGAGACGACTCGTCATTCATTGTGCAAAAAACGACACGTCTTTCATCTGAAGTTCGTATTTTTGCTTATTTATAATTAAATTCTGAATTAAGTTTCTAATGGCTTGCCATTGGAAATAGTTTTAAAAACAAATTAGTTTTCTCGGTTCTTGGTCTACCTACCGTCTCGGCAATCGATGCCGGTATATCCGGCTGGACAGTCGCACATGTAGCCAGCATTGAGATCAACACATTTAATTCCACCGCCACATGGTTTGTCTTCACACGAGGGTATTTCTGTGATAGAAGAGATACATTGACCCGATTTGAAATTCGCACATTTAACGGCGGTAAACAGTGTCAAAAATGTTTAGATTTCCTTATCCCAAACTCTTTAAAACACACAGACTATATACAGAATAAGTCCAATGGGCTCTGTGGAATTACTGAAATTTATATGTCTTAATGTTTCATATTGTTCAAAACGCGATATCTAATATAAAGAATTCCCCAAAGCCAATAAACATAGATGTATTTCTCGAAGTATCCGGCGAGTTTGTTTCAGACATTGTATGCATACTCACGTATTCAAATTTGCTCTCCAAAACGATAAGCAGAATGGAAAATTAACATAGCCTACATGTTACTCCTTCAAATCAGTACTATCCAAAAGCTTCGAAACCAATTTGGGGTAATAAGAATAAGCAATGACTTAAATATTATTATGTCTGTAACTTTATCTATGCACCATACCTGATAAGCAGTGGATGAACAGCTTCAGATTAAATCCAGGATACTTCGGCCACGAGCTACCTGAAGGTCGAAACTCTATCCAAGTGGTGGAGTTACCAGTGTAGAGGAACTTGTTAAGTCTACCGCTGAACCTCGCGAAGATTGAATCCACTGGTACACCAGAACGGAACGTTACTTCTTCCTCGTCCAAGCGAATATGGAATTTCTCGAAAACAACGCCTATTCCACAGTCCGAATATCCGCTTATGCTCCATGCAGCATCTACATCATTCGGATAGGGATCCGGATATCCGGGGGATGTGATTGTTGAAACCTGGTCTTGCGTAAGATTGACATGCTGTACACTTGTATCTGTTTATGGATTGGAAATATAGATTTACCTGTAAGTGCGATTTATGAACCTTCCTTCCTTCCCCTCTAAGGAAGCGAATATTTGATGAGAATCGCCAATTAAGGAACCTCCAGTTCCAACTGAACAAGCATCACCTGACTATGTATCATGGAAACGTCCTTGCCATTGAAAGAGATATCGATGAATGGAATGACACATAGAATCCAATCCACCAAACAAGTTGTCAGTGACTGCAATGGCCCGCCACACCCCTTCCAGTAAGCTCTACACCATCCAATATCTTCCGACGATTACTATTTTCTTTTGTCTTTCTGTGTCTCTGTTTCCCTATGTTAGCACAGCTGCTTCAAACTCTGTTTAAACTGTACCCGGGGGGGGGGCAGTGCCATTACAACGTGTACACCATGCGCGTGTAAAAAAACGCGTAAAAATGGTTGTTTTCACGGTCGACGATGTACGCCCGTACATCGAAAAGGTATCAAAATCACCAAAATCGAGAAAAAAGGTATACTTTTAGCAAAGGCTTACTTGAAAAGAGTATCTTTTCAGACTTGAATACTTGTTTAGGGTATCTGAATCGACTTCAATTACGTGTTTAGGGTCTATTTTGAAAGTTCATACACGCGCATGGTGTACACCTTGTAATGACACCTGCCCCCCCCCCCCGGGAACTGTTAAGTATTTTGATTTGGGTTCATTAGAGAAATCATTTTAGTAAGGACTCTAAAGATGTTTCATTTGTACACGTTACTATACAGTGTGTGCCCAAAAATGGTCCAATCGGGAGAAAAATATCTAAGGTATGTAATTTTCTTAAAAGGTATATGTATTTGGTATCATATTAAAGCAAAATAAATTTTCTTTCTGATAAAGTTAACCATAATTATTCAATTTGCTTTAATAAGTCAAAAGTTAAGATTACTTTTGTGCCTTCAGGCAAAATCACGTTTGTCCCACTTTTGTGTATTGGTCACAATGACAACTAAATTGGTGGTATTGATACTTACGGAAAAATAATAACTGCACAACAAAAATCAATAATATAGCAATTGACAAATGCATTTTGTCTTTCAATATGTTTATTAATGATTTTTAGTAAATGAAAAATAAAATACAATTAACCCTTACTCGGCATTGAAAGGATATTGAACATGTTCATGTCTGCTGTTTAGCAGACTGCAGTCACACTGACATCATGATGATCTGCATATCTCATTCATTTTCAGTCTTTTATCAAAGTTATGTGCCCCCTTTAGTACTACAAACAATACGAAATCAGAAATGTACAATCTGAAAAATTGTTCATTTAGCTAAATTGAATGACTACACATTACTTTTCACACTCTCATTGGGTTTTCACTGTTAAAACAATATGCAGAACCATGCGTGTACATGCATAGCACATAACAGTGCACTGGGACACACGCGATTTTGCGTCATTGCAGAAAATTCAATATATCTCAAGAATGACAGAACCAAATGAAATGAAATAAATTGCACTGGAAAGTATGGTCTAATAGCTTTATGACAATATCCAACTTGACTAGGTTGTATATGATTTTATGATTAAAAAATAATTTCCGATTGGACCATTTTTTCTGGGACACACTGAAGAGGGAACGGAACACCCCAAACGGCACAAATCCCATAATATGACAACTTCATATTCATATTGAGGGTATAGTCAAGTCGCTTTCAATAACGATATTTTTATAATACAATACAAAACACAACAAGCTGTTTACGCTATGGGGATTAATGGTCTCAAAGATTTATTAAATGAGTAGCTAATACTCTCACTCACCCTCTATGACCAAAGATTTTTTTTTTCATTCACCCCTCTGAGGATAACATTAACTCCTACAGTACCAAAGTTGGGGATACATGTATACACCAAACAATACCCATAAAGCTGTAATTACTTTGGTATGGTAAAAGTTAAACGTCGTTGGTGTTTGACCTTCTCGAAAATTTTGAAAGGAAGTTCGACCAAGGACATGATGGATATCCCTTGCGTTCAACTGAGTAATGCTGGTGTGAGCAGGTCTCTGCAGTAAACTGTGTGCTTACTTAACACTTACTTAAAGACCACTTACCTAATGCACAATTAACACCTGAAAATCCAACTGCGCAATCACACATGTACCCCGCATCGAGATTTGTGCAGGCGCCTTGGGAACCACAAGGCTTGTCGTCACATGTTAACGAATCTATGTTAAAAGGACAGACAAATGGAATATAGTCCTTAAGTAAAAATGAAGAACGGGAAATAAAATACGGTTATAAAGTTATAATACTTTTCGTTTATACTCATCTTTATTATACACTCCTGCTCATAATTATGGAATATTTTGTTGATACTCAAGTTCTTTCTCCTATATCGTTCAAAATTTTCAAGATAAGTGTTTATTTCACAAAACGCAGTATGTCAAGCAATTTTGGATTTCATGAGATGACTAAAGTAAGAACTAAAATATATTTGAGCGAAATAACAATTGTACATATATTTTTTCCAAACTCCACCAAAAATCATGAAAAAGTATCAAATTAAAGTAATTTAAAAAATCATAAACAGAAAAATGATAAATTTTGATCAAATGTCATTTATCACTAAATTAACATAAGAAAAGTGTCTGTTACAAGTCTAATAACGCGCGTAACCACCACGTGACTCAACAACAACAACAACACCGCCATTTATAAACACAGGTTTTAGTGTCGAGTCGGATGCTACAAACTGCTCAAAATTCCTGAAATACTTAGACTATAATAATTGTTTCACCTGGGCGAACAAATATTAATCCCAGACGTACCGTTCACGAAAAAATGGCAACTTATAAAATGTTTTTAAGTATTCCATAATTATGAGCATGAGTGTACCTTATTTCCACGATGAAAAGATAATTTTGTGAGTGGCACTTTGGTTAAAGTCCTGTCCTCTATAACCTTTAAATGACGAAGCCCCATTTTTTGCAGATGGGATAATGATATCGGAAGATTTTCCATAGGCTTAAATTTTGCAGTTTAACAATCCAATTATCGCTCATAATATCAAATTGTGTATTTACAAATGGGACAAATTTATAATTTCAACTCTGTTTAGGAATCGGTCATAATTTGAATCTGATAAAGATTGACAAATGAACATCTTATATGACATTAAGCAACTGCATAGCCGGTAAAACATTTTTATTATATTTTGGTACCCGTTCCTGGACAACTCTCTGTTTTGAGCAGAAGTAGTAATACAAATTTCAGCAGGTTCTTTGGGATATTGATAGAAGTATATTTCAGAAAGCAAGGACAAGACAATAATTTGGGGTGTTCCAAGCATCTAAAATTTAGAAAGCTGTGTTCTTCAACTTTCCCTTTTCCATGGTAGCCTACTACAGAAAAGAAGATTCCGAAAATTTAGGCAAGGCTATGGAATTGGGGCATCCCGCTCCCTCTGTATTACTGAATCCATTGTTTTCGCTTCAGGTTGATAAAAACATTTTATGACCCCTCACCTGCAGTACAATGTAAGGCTCGAAGTTCCAAGGAGAATCCTGTATAAATTTTACTGACATAAGATCCCGTGTGAAATTCGAACTTCATTGTCGAATTACTGACAAATATGAAGACGTTCGGTCGTCCACTCAGTGTAGTGTAGATAGAATCCGACGAGTGATTCCATCGGAACGTCAATTCATCAATTTCGAAGTTCGTCTTGAAGTCCAGAACACTCACTCCGATTCCACATCCGGGAACGCCGTGGATCCGCCACGCGAGGGCCAGGCTAGCCGGATAGCTGTTGTTTGGATATCCCGGTGAGTGTACGATGGCTGGGTGTTGCACTGTCAGATTAACATGGTTCACGTACGTATCTGCCGGATAGACAGGGAGATGAGTCTAGTAAGACAGGTTTTGTTATGAGAACAACATTTGCAATGAGAGTCAATGGTCGCCACTCAATTTAGTTGGCTCTGATGAAAAGTACAACTGTTCATCTCTGCCGGAAAGAACACAATGTCGTCACGCTGTGATCCCTCTGTGTTCACACAGTGATCACAGTGTTACTCTGTGAAAATGGGCCAAATCTACAAAGTGGCTAGAAAAGCACAGGGTCGTCACAGTGTGACCTCTAAGAGGTAAGAGCACACAGTGATCATAGTGTCACCCTGTGAAAATGGGCCAAATTCAAATAGTGCCACATTGTGTTCACACTCTTGTCACAATGTAAAAACACTGTGGACAATATTGTGTTTTTTCTGCACGATTCTTCATCATCCCTGCTTTATGTATATACTATAATTCATTCTTATTTTGTTGCCGTTAAAGGCATCGTACAACAATGTTTCCAGTTGTAAAAATCTGAGCCAAATAATACCCCACTGCTACCAGTGTCTGTGATAAAGTCTAAAAATGAAGCCCTAAAAACATTGCAGTTCAAAATGACCATTAACCGCTTTAAAAATGAAAATTTACCGACCATTCAAGTTTTTCCCCATAGACTGGTGCGTTGCACAATTTTCGTCGGCCTACAATAATCCATGTGCTGATTTATATTTGTACATATTTTACGAGAGACAGCAAAACTTAATGAACTGTTGTTTTCTATGGTGTTAATTTGTCCACTCCAATACATATATGTCGGATAGAAAAAATTGACAATTTTTCAATGCGGCTTCCACAATGTTATATAATGTTTTTAACAAATAGACGGGGCTTTAATTATTTACTGGAGAGACGTCATTTTCAAGCCATTGAGGTAATGGCCAACCCCTTCCATGCAATGAATGTGTCAATTACTATTGTTGTTGTAATTGTTTTATTAGACATTATTATGCAATGTTTATTGCACGGAAATTTGATAATCAATCAATCAATTGTTGCATCCTGTCAGAGATGTCTTGGGATTGATCGTTAATTTTATGATCCCACTGGTACTATAGAACGATATGGTTTGATTAAAGACAGTGGATCTCATTTGCAAACATCCCTGCAGACCAGGAAAAGATAACCCATGCCCTTAGGCTATTGATGAAGGGCATGTCTGTGAAATCTGGGGGTCAGTTATTACCTAGAATTTGAAAAATGCGAAAGAAAAACAATAGCCTTCTAGTGTACGTTCTATGGTAGGAAATTTTTCCTCGCGAGAAAAAAATTCAAATCAGAGTTTAACGGTCGCTATAGTTCCACTAAAACTGAGATTCTAGCTCCTATATTTTGCTAAAGGTTCCCAGATGGCATTTTCTTCTAAATGCCATTGTATTTGCACAATGTTAATTTTTGAGCATGCAAAAGAGATCCTCTGCCTTTAAGGTTTGGTAGGTTCAGCTTTCTTTTCTGTAGTGGCGAAAGTATGAAATGCATTGTAAGTCTTAAAACAATTGATGTTGGCGAGATTTGTCCCACTTGATCTGTCTGAGTCTGAGTGCCATGAATACAGTTAAATAATGCCTCTGGTTAGTGGAGTAACCGGTAATCAAATTCAGATTTAAATTCAATCATTTATTGTCTATATCAGGATATTCGTTTTGTTTACATGCTTTTTTTTTAACAAAATATACGAAATATTACAAAACATAACAACATTAAAAACTGACATACTGAACAAAAAATAAACATTCATATTATCATTATAAATGATTCATTAATACAATATATTCATCATATATCATATCCATTGCTAGCATTTCAAAAGATTATTATTCGTATAGTATTCATCTCAAGTAAGTATGTTCATAAAATTGTACAAACTAGTAACATATCACGTAATGACATGTTCCTAAACGTCATTGCAGAAAGGGATGAAAGCACCTACCCGAGTTGCAGTTTATTCCTGCATACCCTGTAGAGCAGCTACACATGTATCCTGAGTTGAGATCACTGCACTGACTGCCCGGTCCGCAAGGGTTGTCCTCGCACGATTGCACAGCTGGATAATGAAAGTATATACAGAGATCTTGTATTGAATTTCCCAATGCGCAGATTTGGATAATAGTATTGTCAATAAACACGTATAATAAATTGGTAATAAGTTGGTATAAACTCTCTTAAAAGCAAAGAGAGCGAACTTA
Source organism: Eucidaris tribuloides (assembly GCA_001188425.1). Lineage (NCBI taxonomy): Eukaryota > Metazoa > Echinodermata > Echinoidea > Cidaroida > Cidaridae > Eucidaris > Eucidaris tribuloides. The sequence continues at coordinate 39,346 of JZLH01S0636406.1, read as the reverse complement.
ATTCACATCTTATTCAGATGTAATTATATATATATTTTAATGAGTTTTTTGTCACGTTTGTGATACCGCATTATGTATTTTCGTATATATTTTGATATGTATCGAATTGTGTATTATTGTACTGAAATATTAATTGTATTGAATTCTTATGTTTATTTTTACTTGAAAAATGAAGAAATAAATTCAAATCAAATCAAGTATGTAATGTTGGGATAGTGGGAAAGAAAAAAAACACTAAAACTCTTATCTCTGAAGTGGTTTAGCCACATTGGAGAGTTTCTATGGAATTAAGATAGAGAGGGTCTATAATTACACGTGATCGTGACTGTATAGCACCGTTCTGGAATTGTGTAAATGAGGAAAATTTTCATTTAACCTAATTTGAATGCCCACATATAAATTCACTAAACATATAACGTACACAGTACAGGCATTTATGCAATACAACGACATGTACCTATTATAAATAATTCACTTTATGATAAAGACGAAATTATTTCAACTTATGAATTGTTTATGTTGTAGAGAATAACAATTGCGGTTCGACGTCCTTCGTTCGTGACAAAAATGTTCGATTTTATATTGACCATTCCTTTTAATTTACTTATGATGCCCTATCCCGTTAATTAATGACATATAGGTAATACTAATTTACTTAATAATAATAATAATATTTCATTACAATAAAGATAGTATTTTGAATGTCTCTATATTGTCAAATGCACCGTTAACTTTCCATCTGTGAACGAAACTCAGCTGCTTTAAGTCCCACACCCCACCACTTAAGCCTCGTTCAATTCAAGACATCGCATGTATACATTTTTCGGAATTTCCATGTGGCCTTTGTAGTTCCCCTATAGGCCCCGATTTCTTGTAAATCATTTTAACGTTGTTGTAGTAAACGGGCTAACCGTAATAGTTGCGTGTTATTTTAAATGTATTGGCTTATATACCACAGTTAAACAAATCTGAGCTACATGATTCCCCATGCTATCATTGTCTTTGATAAGGTATAAAAATAACGTATTTCAAAATTATTTAGTTCCTTAAAAAAATGTAAAAATCGAAAGTTGATCGGATTCACCTGCCCATTTTCTCCCATAGACTTACTGTGATGTACACCTAGGCTATTCTTAAACTCGCCCCGAGTTTTAATGTTTTATCATGTAACTTGTTCCATGGCAGTGTATACTTTCAGATACTTTTTTTTTATTCATAGAGTGTTAATTTGTCCATCTAGTGACACTGATATGTAATTCAGAATCAAAATTTTGGCAATTTTTTTTTTAATTTGAAGCTCCCACAATGTTAGCCTATCACTTTAAAAGTGAATTTAAATGTAATGCAATTTTAACGTACGAATCTTTCAATCTAAATACAACGATTCTGGCACACGAACGCGTGCTTTGTTTTGACGGTCAATACCTCCGTTACTTTGTAGTTCCTATATCAACTTTGGGGGGAAACAAACAATTGCATGCAGATGAATACTACTTCATTGTTTAAACTATAACTTGGCCATAATGTAAATCGAGAAAACTATAGGCCTCGTCAGCATTATACATATTCAAACATTTCATTAAATGAATTTTTATACAGAAATTTGGTTAAAATACTTTGAACTAGACTTTGTGATCCAAACCCTAGAGCTTATATTACAACGTTACTTCTAATTACATTATGATACCACACGTGTACGTATGCTTAATGACAATATTGACATATTTCCATTTTAACGTCATTACAATATTATATGAATTATGAAACTCAGTCTAAGTGATTATATTTTTACATAATTATAACATACCTATTCATAATGAAAAAATGGCAAATAAATATATATTTCTATTTCTGTAATACAAATATCAATGCACGTTTACTGATATTTACAATTTCTTATCAGCACTTTCGTTTTAAAATCCGTATTTACTAACTTTACCAAAATCTTAATTTGTTTATACAACACATTAGTGTATGTTCACCTATGTTGATTTTAATTTTCATTTAATACCCATTATTTATCTTTATTGATTATATGATTTGTACGAAAAACTTACTTACTTTCGTCCTGCAGATGTATTGTAGTCTTTTTAAGATGATCATTCATTCATGTTGTGCAGTTTTAGAACATTCGCTCATTTTACTTTGCTATTTTTACACCTAACGTACTTTTTAAACTTGGGAAAATCGCCGTAATTCGGTCGATGACCGCGATGGCAGGTTTGCATTTTGATAAATCCTTGATTGAATTGAATTGAATTAAATTGAATTGAATTGTTTTTTGTTTTACAGACTCAAATGTGGATGTTTGTTATGTCGCCTTCAATTTTCTGATAACAAAATTATAAAATACAGTGTGTCCCAGAAAAAAAGGAAACTGGATTTCATGCCAAAAATATTCATAATGAATCATTTCTTCAGTGAATTAGTCGTGATTGTAAAGCTCTGTACTTTTTCCTTCAGTTGATACATAACTTATTATTAATAGTTCACGAATTATTGAATTAAAACAATGGGCATTGCTGCCACCAAAATTTCATTTGCAGGTGCTTCCCCATTTCCATGGTGGTAAATGTAATTATTTTAAAAAAAAATCATGACATAAAAATTCATCATATCTTCTTTAATCTGACACCTCATTCGTAAAAAAATAAATAATGTATGCCGGAGAACAAGTAAAATTAAAATATGCGTGTTTTAGCGTGATTTTTAAAATTAAAACATTTTGAGCAATTGGAAGCGAGCTCAACAAAAAGGTTGACGCACGGCTGACTTCACACAATATCTTGCTCATGGCACAACAATAGGCTCCGAATCATGTTGCAAAGTAATTTCTTGGTTGCTGGCTGCCAAATCCAGGAAACTGGGTTAATGAATGCATTTTGGAACATTTCTGAAAACAAGCCTCATTTCAAATTGTCTTTTCTCACTGATACAACGCTTATTTGTCACAAATGTGGTATCGTATGAAAGAAGATAAAATCAGCTTTTCAGTTACGTCCTTCAATATCGAAGATATTTTGAATACATTCAAGCATGACAGTTTGAATTTTAAATTTGCTCGTAGAAATGATTTTATGACTGTGTCCCTTCTTATTGTCTTTGCTCAGCCATGCGTGAATGGATATCTCTGTGACCAGTATCAAATTAAAGAAGAGAAAATATGCTTTCCAACCACGTTATTTGTTATTAAAATTTGTTCATTAATCTCGGTTTCCTTTTTTCTGAAACACACTGTATATTACGTTGCCCCTCACCACTATGTAGATCAAATACTGAGCATAAATTCACTGTAACACAAAGTTGAACAGTTAGATTTTTTCATCTTATGTGATAAATTAGACATTTATCGCGCACAAGTAGTTTTTTTTTTCAAAAAGTACCCTCTTTAAAAAATTACCGAGTGAAATTGTTTACTCTGTAAGGAGTGGTTGAGCAAAAAATAGTAAATTTCGAGTGAACAGTGTGTTTTATTCTATTTGGAGTAACCTCAACCGAGTGATCAATATGGTTACTCCAAAAAAATTTATGTTAACTCCAAATGCACTTTAAATTCAGTGTTTGTTAACATTCACACCTGAAAGGGTGAATAATTTCGCTCGTTAATGGAGAGAAAAAACATGCATGTTTAATATTCGTATTGAGTCATATTAATTACATCACAAACGTGAAATTAGCCCTACACAATGTTATGCATATTTTGCTTTGAAAACAGACTACATCAAAGCTATTTATTTTCATATCTGAATCAATGTTCCTTTAAAATGGGATTGCTACTTACCTGTCTGACATACAGCTGTTACCTGTAAAGAGAATCCGCTCTGAACACCATTTCCATTCGACTGATATCCGACCCATATCGTCGAATTGCCAGAAAATAGGTATTTTCGTCGTAAAATTCCACTTTCGGTCACGAATGCGCTCGTGGCGTTTCGCGATGACTGAAAACTCAACACGTCTCCCCAACTCATTTCGCTTTCCTCGAGCTCCACCCCTAGATCACACCCTTCCGGCCCGAACACCCTCCATACCAATGTATACTTGTTCGGACTTACACTGAGGTAGCACGGGGATTCAATGATTTCTGCATTATCTGTCGTTACATTTACTTCAATCATTTCACCTGCAATTGGAGGAAATTAAATCAAGGCGAGATTAATTAACAACAACGTGTGTGAGTGGTCAGAATTTTGCTCCCGTTCAGGTAGTCAAATACAGCACAAACGGGCTTACAAAACCGAACGTAGATGCTACGTGCTTATAATGTTTATGTAAACTTCATGTTAATTTCGTAAATGAATGTCACCATGAATCAATAAGTCTATATTTATAGTAGTACATGTGCAATTGTGCATGACGGTCAAGTTTATGGGGCCTACCGATAGAAAAATTTGGCATCATCATCGAAAGCATTACCATGAACATAAAATAAACCAGTCAAACCTGTCTTACTAGTTACCTCCCTGGAGACATTTACGGTAATGTGTTTGTACACCTGTATAGAGCAGCCACCAGTGTATAAGAGCCACATTTTGTGTTTCCCTTGGGCGGGCACTATAGACAAGTTTCATCGTATCTTGATATAAAAAAAGGGTCCAATATTAGATCTACTTTAAATACTATCCATTTACGCCCCGATAGTACACAGCTAACTGTAATTAATTTTCTCGACGCGAGGCATGAAGTCCTACGGATTAGCTACATCTTGATTTGATATTTTATTAATCTCTTATGGATTCATCTCGTCATAGATGTTGAAAACTGTTAAATACAAGGTGATGTTTTATTGTTTCACTAACCATTTGCAATCTCGTCACAAGCGTTGACAGCAGACAGTGTAAGAGCTGCTATCATCACAGACAAGATAGACATCCTGGCATCGAATTTCTCCCGCCAAATTGAAGCAACATACGAGTGCGAGAAGAAACCGTCGTCTATCTATCCTGTTAGGAGCAAGTTCAAATGATTTAAGGCTTTTAGTGGAGGCTGTGTAGAGATATAGCATTTGAGATTGTCAAATGAAAACCTTCTGTATATCATTTAAAATCTGTTTTAAGTACCAGCGTCTTACGACATGCAGTTTACACATAATCCAAATTACAATGTAAATGATGATGATATTGATGAAAGAGAGGATGATGTTTTTGTGGATGATGATGAAAATGCTGATGATCAGGGTGATGATGGTGATGATGATGATGATAATGATGATGATGATGATGATGATGATGATGATGATGATAATGATGATGATAATGATAATACTAGTGATGGTACCGATGGTAGCGCTGGTGGTGGTGATGATGAATAACAGCTGCTCTTTTTACTACTACCACTATCAGACTACTAATAATACTGCGAGAATAATAATAATAATCATAATAATAATGAAAATGATACTACTACTACTACTACTACTACTACTACTACTACTACTACTACTATTACTACTAGTACTTCTACTACTACTACTACTACTACTACTACTACTACTACTACTACTATTACTACTAGTACTTCTACTACTACTACGTACTACTACTACTACTACTACTACTACTACTAATAATAATAATAATAATAATAATAATAATAATAATAATAATAATAATAATAATAATAATAATACGAATAATAATGATAACGATAATGGCAATTGTGATTTATATAGCGTTTAATAATTATCATCTAATTTGACATGTTCTTGCCAATGTCATTTCTACCCTCATCAATTCATTTGCTTATACCAAACTTGCCAATTATTGTGTACTCTACCCTTCTTCCCAGGAGTATACACGTATGACTATGACCCGACTGACTTTGGGGCTTTCAGGACCTAATTTTAATTCAGTCACAATTCATTTTCTCATTGCAAGACGTTACAGATACGTTACCGTTGGTCGGATCCCAACATCTATGCCTTTTGAACAGCCTCCATAATTCTAAATCACATTTAATTTCAGTTACAAAAAAAGAAAAGATAACATTGGAAATATGATCGTAGAATAAATCATGATTTGTTATGAATACAAGCGTGTGTTTTACCATTTCTCATCCGCATTGTGGCAAAGTGTTAATGAAAAGATTTTTTTTCTAAGAACGAGTTATAAAGTTTACGTTCGACTGAAGTGTATATTTATGTAGGTGTTTAAATTTATTGCAAACAAGCGTGCTGATATTTCCTAGGGAAAAATAGTCGGGTAAACGAGTGGTCATAAAGCATAACGCGTTGGCATGAAAAAACTATACAAAATGTAGGGAGACTCTTGATTATACGAGAAATAAACACCCTGCCCGACTCGGAGAGAACGATCTGTCATGATTAAAAAGGGGTTAGACTCATCGTAAAAACCTCGTGCATTAGTGATGAATATTTATGTACTGACCTTTATGGTTTATGGCATACTCACGTGGATATTTGACTGGTTTTACGGCTTACATAAAACACACAATATTTTGGGTGATACACACATGGGATCATGAGAAGCCTATACGTCTAGACGGTGCGTTGCCCAACGGTGCCAGCTCTTATCTTTAATCTTTTTCTGTCCGATTTGCAAAATGTTTGTTTATCAAAAAGTGTATTTTATTTTTTTTACTTCCATTGTGTTGCCCAATATAAACGCAATTTATACTTTGTTGAAATTTGACTCTATTCGTGTTTGACACGATAAAATGTTGAATTGTAAATCCATTATTTGTTATCTTCGATACTGCACAATACAGAAGATATTAAATTGAATACTCTGTTTTCTGCACTGAACCGAAATGAAAGTGCCCTACGAAAACTGCACGACAAAATGGAACGTCATTGCAGATTAAAATAAAGATGAATTGTTTGACCGTAGAATTTTCACAATATAAACCTTAACCAGCATATCTAATTCTGCCATTGTGGACTTCTCCCGATCTTGCTACTTCCCTTTAAAGTATTACTTGATTTGACCAAGATTGGCTGAAATATATTTTAAGGCAGCAAAAATACTAATATCTAAATAATTTCGACCAATCTCCCCCACCCCCTTGTGGTAGAGGGGAAGGGGATTCTCCGAAAATGAAACAATGTTCAGATATCCTGTCAGTGGCAACTTCGTGATTTTTTTTTCAATTGTACTGTGAGAATCACTTCAGTCATTCCTGGTAATAATCCAAATGTTTAGTATTATACAGAAGGCTCCAAATGTACGGAAGAACAAACCATATAACGAATCGAAGGTTTTGAAATAATGTGCCATGTTCATTTATATTTAATTCGAACACACTGTGACACATAGCAAACACATTTTGATTGAACAGTGCCTTGCAGGGCTGCCACTCAAATTTTAATTTTCCCCTACACCGCATGCGTATTTTCCCCTACGGACACTGCTTTTCCCCTACACCCCAATAGGCCAATTTTTCCCTACGGAGCTATGTTTTCCCCTACGAAGGTACGTTTTCCCCTACAAAATAACCTTAGTAAATCTAGAATGAGAATTGCTAATTGAGAAATTAAATTAAATTAAATGCGCACGTTACGGTTTTCGTAATTATACAATATAGTGAGCAACAGACGAAAAGTTCTTAGAAAATTTTTGAGAATTTAAGAATATTTTTTGAAAATTGTCAAAACCCCCTACAAATCATCAAAAAAATCCCTACTTTCCCCTGCGGAAGGTCAGTTTCCCCGTAGGGATTCCCTACTCCCTACGGTTGGCTAAAATTCCATACGGTAGGGATTTTCCCCTACGAGTTGCAGCCTTGATGCCTTGTTATATGCTAGGCTTTTTAGCCTTGTTCTGTATTATTAGTCTTTCCCCCCAGACCTCCCAGTTACTCCTGACACTGTTTGTTTATTTGCTTGTTTGTCTGTTTGTTTTATTTCCGCAATCATAAATAAAATACAATACAAAGCAGCAAGAACTATTTACAATTTAAAATACAGTATAACTACGGCGGATAGCCAATTTCAGCGGCATTTACAGAATGCCACTGTTCTTCCACAAGGGCTGGGGGTGCACTGGGTGCACGTGCACCCCCCGCAGAGCCATAGGAGTTCTACCCTAATAGCAAAAAAAGAAATTTGCACCACCTTTTCTGCTTTCAACACCTGATTTTCTCAATTTTAGTTCCACCTCCCCAAGATGTGTACCTCCCCATGCCCAAACCGACAATGGAGTAAATTACCAGGATATTATACGAATGACCCCAAAAATATATGAATAATAATAAGAAGAAAAACAACTACGACAACACCAATAACTACAACTACAACAATTTCAAAGGAAACTAAACGAAATGTATATACAAAAACATGACAATTATGCTCACAGACAACATTAACAACAGCAACTAAAACGACGACGAAACCCACACCCTGCACCACACATACACACACACACACTCACACACACACACACACACACACACACACACACACACACACACACACACACACACACACACACACACACACACACACACACACACACACACACACACACACACACACACACACAACAACGCACACACACACACAACACACACACAAACACACACACACACAAACACACACACACAAACACACACAGACACAAACACAAACACACAAAACACACACACACAAACAAACACGCACACAGACACGCACACACACATACACACAGACAAACAAAGACATAGCCCCAAAAATCCACTTATACAGGTGTTTACGACATAACTGTAATGCCCTAGTTGTAGGTGTATCAATTGGGGTGAACACCAACTTTGATTTTCAGTATTCACTAATTTACATATCTATTGTTTTGAACTACCTAAAGGCCCACTGTCATTGCAGGATGAAAAACGCCCTCTTTTGACTAAAATCATAAACAACGTGCACTAATGACACTCATTATGCCACAAAACAGCCATGGCAGTATGGAAAAATTACATTTGTTGTCCCTCCACAATAGACTATGACACTGCAACAGTCCATGTTTGTGATCATGTGCCTGTATTCCAAGACTAGTTGTCATCCTCTTTGTGGTTGACCACTGACAGTATGCCTGTAAGGTTTCTCATATGATTTTTACATCTGTATTTAACTTTAATTCCTGGTATTAAATCTTAGACCTGAAAAAATGCACTTAGAAACACCTGTATTAAGCGCCAAGTTTGTATTCTTCTTCTCCTTCTTCTTCTTCTTCTTCTTCTTCTTCTTCTTCTCTCTCTCTCTCTCTCTCTCTTCTTCTTCTTCTTCTTCTTCTTCTTCTTCTTCATCATCATTACTATTATTATTAGCTTGATCTGTTTGATCTGTTGGACATTGAGCACAATCTGAACTCTCACTTAAAAATTAAGTATACATTTCATACAACTAATTTATGTTATCGTATTCTAACCACCTCTAACAAAACTGTTTGCTATTTCAGCTGTAGTTCACATTCAGTTTCTGTATTTATCTGATAACAGCTTTTGAGTTATTAAAGATCGAACTTGACAACTTTTATTTTTAAAATTTAGTATACAGTGCGTCCCAGAAAAAAAAGAAACCGAGATTGATGAAGATATTTTTGTATCTTAGTAACAAATATGAAAAGAAAATCATACATGGTCGGAAAGCATATTTCTTCTTCTTTAATTTGATACCAGTCACAGAGATTCACATTCACGCATGGCTGAAGAAAGACAATAAGAAGGGACACAGTCATAAAATCATTTGCATGAGAAAATTTGAAGTTCAAACTGTCATGCTTGAATGTATTCAGAATATCTTCGACATTGAAAGACATCATTAAAAAGCCAAATCTATCTTCTTTCATATGATACCACATTTGTGATAAATAACCGATGCAGCAGTGAGGAAAGACAATTTAAAAAGATGCTTGTTTTCAGAAGTGCTCCAAGATGCATTCATAAACCCTGTGTTCTGGATTTGGTAGCCATGCAGCAACCAAGAAATTACATTGCGAACATGATTCGGAGCCTATTTTTGTACCCAAGCAAGTCATTGTGTGAAGTCAGCCGTGCGTGAACCTTTTCGTTCAGCTCGCTTCCAATTGCTCAAAATGTATTCATTCTAAAATCACGCTAAAACAGGCATGTTTTAATTTTACTTGTTCTCCGGTGTACGTTAATCATTTTTAAAGAATGAGGTGTCAGATAAAAAAAGAAATTATGAATGTTTATGTCATGCTTTTGTTTCTTAAAAATGATTAAATTTACTACCATGAAAATGCACTCAAAAATGGAATATGCGCGTGCAAATGAAATTTTGGTAGCACCAATCTCCATTGTTTTAATTCAATCATGCGTGAACGATGAATAATAAGTTATGTATCAAATGAAAGAAGAGGAACAGAGCTTTACGAACATACCTAATTCATCTATGAAATTATTCATTATTATAGAATATTTTTGCTATGAAATCCGGTTTTCTTTTTTCTGGGACACACTGTATACAGGATGTACGGCAAAAATACAGTTCGGAAAAAATGTCAACATTACATTTCAATATTTTATCTTTCTTTTCTCTTCATGTTGATAGATGTCTAATAGTCTCATCAATCATGTGCCTCGAAGAAAATATTTTTTTTTTCAGGCCTAAGCAAACATTGACTGTTTTTGATCTAAAGTGTGAAAAATGACATTTGCTCCAAATTGAAAAGAATGGGAAAAATGTATAAGTTACATCAAAACAATAGTCTGAATAAGTACACCCACTCAAACAGATTGATCTTTGCCATACATTTATGATTGTATTATGATCAATCAATCAATCAATTTTTCATTCAAACAAAAACCAAGAAACAGCATATGTAATTGAGTGAATCAATGAATAATTAATCAATTATCCAAACCATCGATTAGTCAATCAACCACCCAAACAATCTGGCAACTCTGTCAATGAATGAATGAAATTATAATTAATAAACCATCACTCTATCAATCAATCAATCAATCAATCAATCAATCAATCAATCAATCAATCATCAATCAATCAATCAATCAATCAATCAATCAATCAATCAATCAATCAATCAATCAATCAGGCACGAAAGCAAGCAGCAAGCAAGTAGGTACATGAACACTGTAACATCTATTTTTGCTACATTTAGGTAAGGATGGGATAATGGTTTCAGTTTTTTTTGCTGTTTTAACTTGCTGTTTATAATTTGATAGGACATTTTCACTGACGTGAAACTTAAACGCACTGTATAACATTGTGGAAGACCCATTAAAAAATGTCACAATTTGCTACCTGACATATAAGTGTTTAATTGGACAAATGAACACCAGAAAACAAAACTTGAGACAGTAATGCTGTCACTAACAGTTTAATTAAAGAATAGACAGACATGGACACATGAATTATTGTTGGCCGACGAAAATTCTACAACACTGGAGTCTTTAGAGGAAAACTTTGCATAAAGCAATGAAATAATTAACATGGTGATAAAAATTTGCCACAAAATTTATGGACTATCACAACATAATCGTACATTTATGCGAAAGGGCCATTTGATTGGGGGTACTTATTTGGACTGCTGGTTTAATTTCATCCCTTCTTTCAATCTGGCGCAATTTATATTTTCCGTATTCCAGACTAGAAATGGAAGTGCTTGCCCAAGCTTGAACATTAATTTGTATTATTAGTGGCATTTGATAGAAGAAACGTCAGGACATCTAATAATATAATAAAATCTTCTAAATATTTTAGAAATGCTATTTTGAGTCATTTGTAAAAAGTAAAAGTGTCTAAAAATTAACTTCTAATATTTCTAATATTTTTAAAAACATGCACTTCTGTAACACCATTTGCTTTGTTGTGATTATCATTTCTA
>JZLH01S0636406.1:0-22609 GCA_001188425.1 Eucidaris tribuloides | reverse complement strand
GTGTGTGTGTGGTGGTGTGTGGTGTGCTGTGTGTNTGGTGTGTGTGTGTGTGTGTGTGTGTGTGTGTGTGTGTGTGTGTGTGTGTGTGTGTGTGTGTGTGTGTGTGTGTGTGTGTGTGTGTGTGTGTGTGTGTGTGTGTGTGTGTGTGTGTGTGTGTGTGTGTGTGCGTGTGTGCGTGTGTGCGTGTCGGGATGGCGGAGATGAGGTGTACATGTGTTTGTCTATATTGTTCAACTTAAATGTTACAAAATGAGAATATCACAACCACGACATGGATGAAAATTGGTCTGGAGGATTTTTTTTTCAGAGATGAGCCTTACCGGGGGGGGGGATGAAGAATATTGAGGAAAAATGTTTGAACATAATGATCGCATATAATTTTCTTCAAGTATTTAGTGATTCGTTGATGCAGAGATCAATATAGGCATCATCAGAGGTCAACATGCCTGGATTTCAGCAGACCATTGAATGCAGTTCATTTTTGTTGTAGCTGCATTATTGAAGCTTCGATGCCCGTCCACCCCATACTGGAGGGACATACTCCATAATCAGTCTGATTTAGATTGTAAGAGCAAATGTGAAGAACTTAGTTCCACAAGGCTTTAAATCCACGTTAGTAACTTTGGTGAAAATTGCATTTCTTTTCCGAGCTTGTTATATCATAATAAAATTTAAACCTGAGATATTTTGTTCTTGCTCTGGCAAGTTGGCTTCAAATGTTATGCTGTCGATGGTTAAGCAAATGACACTTGTGTTGATTTAATAATTCTCTTTTTTTTGCAAATTAAATTTAGTGCCTTTCGGAAGTAAGCTCTTACAGGTAAAGATGGAGACCGCGTCGTTGATAGTTAAGGTCTTATGTAGAAATCACTTCACCTCACAAAATATGTTGTCTTTCCTTACATGACGTAATGAAAACGACCGGACTAAGTTAGCCAGCTGAATAACTCTGGAATATAAGTCACCAGTGTTATGAAATACCATTTCAAACAATATTTTCATACATTTGGTGCCTTATTTTGTAACAAAATACGAACTATGTATTTTTGTCATGACTTGGATTTGAATTTTTATTTTCACACTAAAAAAATTCAGCTATTTGTTCATTTTATTACAAATTTTGTAAAAAAACACAAAATGAATGTGTTTAGGACACGTTTCTACAGACAAAACAATTCATGGTAGTGGCTCTTTTCGGCTAACAACAACAACAACAACAACAACAACAACAACAACAACAACAACGAACAACAGAATACTGGCACATGGGCGGCGGGGGGGGGGTGGGGCTTTTTGTTTCCTCATATTTGTATTTCCTTATCGTGTTTGTGATATTGTGATATTTGTTAATCACTGTCATATTCACATTTTTTTAACAAAAAACATAATAATTGTCCTAATGTACCTATTGTAACTTATAATTACCTATTGTTTTCCTTTAATATATGTATAATACGGTTTTAGTCTGTTTTTATCTTAAGAAATATATCATTGTATTGGTTTAAGTATGCTCGGACCCATTGAAAACAGTTTAGTATTAATAAGTGTTTCCGTGTTTGAAATAAATAAAAGAAAATGAAATGAGATAAAGCACCCGACTATCCAAAGAACAGGTGACTAACATTTTAGGGTTAGTCACTGGACTAAGTTAATCCGCTTTCGAGAATCGCCAGCCAATGTGTTTGATAGAACTGGTAGGACGAAGGCACAGACGCAAACGGTCAAGATCTTGCCATTAAGATCCAATTCGTCTGATAAATTTGCAGGAGTATACCCCATTTTTACGTTATGCTCCTCGTTGTTTGGTATTATTGAACTGTGTGCAGCTTACAGGAAAGAGGATGTCGGCTGACAAAATCGCAGTTTAGTATGTTATTGGCATGTAAGTTGAAGTCAACGAAGTCCTTCTAGTTTTGTGTCAAACACGTTTTCCTCCGATGTAAATATGCCGGATTAAACTTCAATCAGTATTTTGTGGGGTATAAAACATGTTATGAAGCTCTTGACTGACAGACTGTGGTCGTAAGAGGGTGCAGTTATTACCAAGATGACAGTGCCGTATACGGCACTGCAAGATGAACAAAACTACCATTTACTGTATAATAATTGAGTTGAAATCGTTGAAATCACAATCTCAGAAGTAATAATTAATGAAAAGGAGCGTTTACAGCCCAGAAAAGAAACGTACGATGCGTTGGACTAAAAGGTTTCTTTACATTGTGTTTTATTGAGATGTCAAGTCGCAAGAGTTTGAAAGAAAAGTAATAACTTACGTATTGAATAACATAGCAAATGTCTGTCGTAAATCAAAGTTATATGCCCGGCTAGTCTGAATTCCAGACTACGCCTCTCCGAATCAGAGGCCGGTCGCCAAGAAAAAAATATTTTACTGGTCCATTCACTACGTCTGGCGGCCAGACTAATGCCCGGCAAACAAGAAATAAATCTGATATTGAAAGTTGTCGAGTGACCGTACGTCGTGATAAAATTACATGAGTGGCAGCAGTTACATTAATATTCCATAATTAATTGCGATGTCAGTTTAACGAATAATGGCTGACGACTAAAAATGACTTCAATGCCTAAAAGATTTTTTTGTATTCACCGGCATTTTTGTTAAACAACATAACAACCTTACAAACTGTTAAAGCACCAGTAACTTTTGGCTTCCTCACATTATCCGCCAGCTCAAAATATACGAAAAAGTGTGTCGGTGAGTTTCTTGTGGAACTCCCCCCCCCCCGACACATACACACACAAAGGAAAATGATGCCTTAAGATGCTTATGCATAAGCACAGTTGTAAATAAATATTTTAGTGTGGCAGGCTTGCTAATAAATATGTCTGCTTGCCACCACAATTGGCGTTTAAAGGCACTGTATAACAGTGTTCCAGTTTTAAAAATCTGAGCTGCATGATTCCCCATGCTACCAGTGTCTCTGACATGGTCTAAAAATGAAGCCCTGAAAAAAATGCAGTTTAAAACGATCAGTAAGTGCTTTAAAAAAGTAAAAAATCATTGAGAGACCATTCCAGCTTTCCCACATAGACTGCTGTGCTGCAGAATTTCCTATCGCCTGATAGGAAATTAATGTGCCAATTTGTATCTGCACACATTGTACTAGTGACAGCATAACTGTCCAAACTTTTGTGTTCTAAGGTGTTTATTTGTCCATTCAAACACTGTCAGATATGTCAGATAACAAAGTTTGACAATTTTTTAAACGTATCTTCCACAGTGTTATATAGCGTCTTTAACATAGTCCCTGGCTCCATAAGGCCAAAATCCAGCTTTGGGGGTGGGGGTGGGGTTGATGCTAGGTTGAAATCTTTGGGGGAGGAGAAATAATTTTTGGGGGTTTTTTCGGAGGTGGGCTCGTCGGGAACAAAATATCTCGGGTGTCAAAAATTAGCCCTTCACAGCCAAAAAACATACATGGGGGGGGGGGGTGGCAAATTTTGTAAGTTCATCTAAATTCTCAAGATTTTTCACTACTGTAAAAAAAATGGGGGGGGGGAGGGCAACCACCCATCTGCCCCCTCCGTGTCACCGCCCCTGGATAATCTACTCTTCATGAAAATAGATTATAAACATCACCACATTCGCTAATTACGTACTACAAATCCAAATATAATAATTGTTACCTATAAATAAATTGCACCAACATGCAGGCAAGTATAAAAGGTTGTGTGCTCTAGTTTAATGTTCTCAGTAGGCTCGTGATAAACCTTGTTAAAAAAATGTTGTTCTTTTTATCCAACCCATCACAGTGGATGTAAGGCCTTTTGCCTGTAGTCTCTACATTTACGAACATCATGCGTGCGGGACTGTGACGAAAAATACAAACAAACTCATCCTTTCATATTCATCCCGTGTCACTGTAATCCCGTGGCGCAATGTAAAAAATCCGACATTTTAAGCCGATGTTTAGCAGCGCCCGTTTCTATTCATTGAGATGTTTGTTCGGCAATTCATCAGCTGTGTTTGTGATGGTACAGAATGCGACTCTTCGACGAGTAATTGATCACTAACTACAGTCAGATGTCATGACAAGAAGTCTACGCTGGTGCTCGACAAAGTTCAGGTTAGTAATAAGTCCTGTGATTTTCTACGAGTAAAAATATGTAATGCATTATCCTAATATTTTCAGCGTAGGAGAGTACATTATCGATGTTGGTAGTGCTCAGTAACAGCAGCAGCAGCAACAACAACTGGATCAATTCCTGTAACTGCATAGTATTTATCGTCGGCGTTGTAAAAGAAGTAGTAGTAGTAACAGACAAGAATTACTAGAAATAGTAGTAGTAGTAGTAGTACAGGTGTGGTAGTAGTAGTAGTTTTAGTCGTGGTAGTAGTAGTAGGAGTATGAGTAATAGTAGTAGTAGTAGTAGTAGTAGTAGTAGTAGTAGTAGTAGTAGTAGTAGTAGTAGTAGTAGTGGTAGAAGTAGTAACAGCAGTAGTAGCAACAGTAGTAGTAGTAGTAGTAGTAGTAGTAGTAGTAGTAGTAGTAGTAGTAGTAGTAGTAGTAGTAGTAGTAGTAGTATAGTAGTAGTAGTAGTAGTAGTCGTCGTCGTCGTCGTCGTCGTCGTCGTAGTAGTAGTAGTAGTAGTAGTAGTAGTAGTAGTAGATGTTGTAGTATTAATGTAGTTGCAAGAGTAGGGAAGAAAATATTGAATTAAGAGTCGAAGTATTATCGATAGTAGTATATTAGAAGTAGATATGGTACGTATGGAAGTAGAAGTAGGTTTAGTTTTAGTAGTAGTAGTAGTAGCAGTAGTAGAGGTGATAGTAGCAGTGGTTTAGTGGTATGAATAATTAATGAAAATCTTGCCTGATTGCTTCAATACTACAATGAATAGATCACCGCAATGGCCATCCGTCTGACCCCACCCATGCGCAGAGTGACGGAATACCAATGTGTGTTAGCGACCATTGCCATTGTAATCACTGGATGTTGGCTTCATACAGGTGCTGCAGAAGCTATACGCAGACCAATATTTTAACAATTACATGCATCTCCAAGAGGCATTTGATATGAGCGTTTCGTTTATACAAATTCTAAAAAGAATGTAGTGTTGTATTGCTTATATATTCATTTCATTTCTTATTCATGTATCTTAATATTGACTTATTTATACACATCTATACTTTTTGTATGCATTGTTTTATCGGTTTAATTATTTCATTTGGACATTTATTGTTATATTTATTTATTTATTCATTTTGTTATGCCTACATGCTTCGGTTTGTCGAATATTTCGTATGATTATCATCCATCAATTTCTCCAACAGCACTCCTTAAAATTATGCGCTAGTCTCGACAAAGGCAACCCATAGGATTACCCAGTGGTATTCAAGGATTCAGGTAAACATTTTACGATGAATAGGTGAAGTCATCGGCCCGTTGAAAAGATAAACAAGGCCAGGAGTATTAGAAAAGAAAGGTAGCGCGGACGCAAACTGGTCTGTTTATTCAAACCTAGTTATTTATCTAGCTTCTAGTGAAATTAGTTTCTATTTCATTCCAGGACCGTAATTTACGAATCCCTCGTCAGCCCAATTTATACTGTTCTCGATAATCATACTTTCTAAAACTGTATTTTTACAATGTAGTTGCATAATCATGTTACAGCCACTGACAAAAGTATGGTATGTTTTTCAACCAAATGCAGTTTTCAATCATACCAAGAACAGGTTCCTAGTCCTGGAGTAAAGCCAGGGGCTGTACCACGGGGGGGGGGACAGGGGAGGGGGAGACCGACCCCCATTTTGTTGAAACTTTTTAAAACGAGAATTTTACCGTTTTTCGATAATTTTGCCCAACCTATTGTTGATTTTTGCAACAAAACAATTGACGGTCAAAAAGTCGTCGTCGGCCCCCTGCGCCCCCCAGCTTGTCGGACGCTGTTTGGCTTGCAGTTTGGCTAGTAAAAAAATGTTGGCAGGCAATTATTTTCTACGGATTTCGCCCCTGCTAACATTTAACCCTGGCGCCGCCCCTGAGTAGAGATCATTTGAACTGTCATAGTAATGATTTGTTCTGCATGGGTGATTGGTCATTAAAGTGATAGGCTAACATTGTGGAGCTTCAATGTAAAGAAATTGTCAAACTGTGATATCTAAGCTACATAGTAGTGTTCAAATGGACAAATAAACACCCTAGAACACAAAAGTTTGGAAAGTTATGCTGCCAATGGCAAGGTATGCAAAAATAAACTAATTTTACTCCGATGGACGATAAAATAGCCTAAATCTGCACAAAGTAAGTCTATGGGCGGAAATGGGCAGGCGAATCCGGTAAATTCGAATGCTTGTAGATTTTCATTTTTTTTTAAAGCACTAAATCATCATTTTGAAATACATTTTTTTCAGGGCTTAATTTTAGACCTTATCAAAGACACTTGGAGCGTAGAGGATTATGTAGCTCACATTTTTTAACTGTGGTAAATGTTAGCTAGTGGCCTTAATTGTAAGAAATCTGCACTTTAAAACATGGCTGTGCAAAGAAATAAAAACATTCCAGACTTTTATCCACGACTGTATAATGACTGTTGCATGACATGTTTCACGTCAAGCACGTAGCATTATAGTATCTATGGTAGCATAATCTACAGTGTGTCTCAAAAATAATTGCGCAAGTAAAAAGCACCCTCTTTAGGAATGAGAAAACCATTTTTATGACGTGATACTTACATCACTATCAAGGGCATAGTCTTAGCTTTCAAATACTGTTTGTTCTGTTCAGTTTGCTTATTTTTATCCTGAGATATGTTCAGTTGACAACGAAAGGTGAAATCGCAATTGGGTCACTTTTACTACAGTCAATAATAGCATCAGGCCTTCTTCCCGTAGAAGTGACACAATTGTGATTCTACCCTTTTGTCGTTTACAAAATATCTCGAGATGAAAACAAGTAATTCGAATAATTTAAACAGCATTTGAAAGCTAAGACTGTGTCCTTGGCGTTGATGAAAATATTATGTCTCAAGAGTATTTCAAACTGTCAGAGAGGGCGCTTTTCCCTTGTGCAATTTTTGACAGTATTGCAGCATGTCTCAAAAAATTGTGCAAGAAAACAGCGCCCTCTTTGGCAATATCGAAATACTCTTATGCCATGATGCTTACATCAACATCAAGGCCCAAGTCTGAGCTTTCAAATGTCATTTGCTCTGTTCAATTTACATGTTTTAATCTCGAGATATCTTATAAATAACAAACGTTTGAGATCACAATTCATTCCCTTTTACAATTGATTGCAGTAAAAGTGGCACAATTGTGATTTCACCCTTCCCTATTTAAATAAACATATCTCGAAACGAAGACAAGCTAATTGAACAAAATTCACGGTATTTGAAAGTTTAGACTATGCTCTTTGACGTTGATGTAAGCATCATTTCACAAGAGTATTTTCTAATTGACAAAGAGGGCGGTTTTCACTTGCACAATTTTTTGAGACACACTGTAATAGATATGGGCAATTACATAAAAAATGTCGATAGTTACTAAGATCACACTCGTCCATGAATTATTAATGCCTAGGTTGTATTATTTATTTGCTCTTCTTTCTTCACAGATTAGAGTAAACAGCAAAGACTGACATTCTCGACTCAAAAGATGAGACGCTTCACGAGGTATGTCGTGTATATTATTACTCTCGGGATGGGGATTGTCTTACTATTAGCTTCAAGAGAAGGCTGGTGGTTTACCAACTTAAAGATCGCAAACAACCAAGAACAACACGAGATGGACTTGCCTGTATTGTTATCTAACCCAGACAACCCACCTGATGAACCCCTCTTTGTAAACACGTCTCTAATTTCATGTCCTGCTCAAGAAACTGATCGAACGTTCATGGAGCTGGGGTGCCGCAGGAGACTACCTCAGGTCATAGGACTTGGTGCCAAAAAGTGTGGGTCAGGTGCCCTGTCGTTCTTCCTCTACGGTCACCCGGCGTTGGTCCACTGCCTACCCCACGAGGTCCACTACTGGGACTGGCACATCGAGGAAGACGCCGAATGGTATCGCAACGCAATGCCAATCTCCTCTAAGTACCAGCTAACCATGGAGAACACACCGGACTACTTCGTGCTAGACCAAGCCCCCGAAGGCATCAAAAAGATTTATAAGCATATGAAGTTCATTGTTATCATCCGCGACCCCGTAACACGTGCGGTGTCCGACTATCTGCACGAGCTTGTGAGAAAGGAGGCTTTCTCGGAGTTGCATCCTTGGGTTCCAGGATGGCGGCCGCGGTACTTCATCAACGATTCGTTTGAAACATCCGTTTTGACGGAAAAGGGAGAAGTGCTGAAGGAAAACGCGCTCATCGCAACGGGGCTGTACGAATTCTTCTTCCGGAGGTGGTTTCGGCAATTTTCTGTGAACCAGTTTCTTGTCATAGACGGAGACGAGTTTCAGAAGGATCCTTTACCGCATATGCGCAAGATGGAAACATTTCTAGGATTGCCAAAATTCTTTGACGAGGATTCATTCTATTTTGACGAGGAAAAGAACTTCTTCTGTAGAAATAAGCCCAGACGTCACTGTCTAGGGAAAGAAAAGGGCAGGCCACACCCGATTATCAGAGAAGATGCAATCGAAAAATTGCGTGAATTTTATTATCCGCATAATAAGAGATTAGAAACATTACTGGGACAAAGTTTTTCTTGGACGTGATTCTTGAAGTAGGATTTTCCAATTGTGTAACTCCATTATTAATAAAAATAGACAGAGAGACAGAGAGAGAGAGAGATAGATAGATAGATAGATAGATAGATAGAGAGATAAATAGATAGAAAGAGGACAGATAGATAGATTGATTGATTTGTAAATACATACACCATACAGACATACATGAACTCATTCATGCAGACATACACACGTACACACACATACTTGCATACATACACTAACACACGTATACCGTACACATCCATACGGTATACGTACATGATATATGCATACATGTCATATAGCAGGAAAAATAGACCTAGCATAAACATAAGCTATTCTGCAGGTTACTTTCAAAGCCCAATAAGACTATTTTGGTTCAATATTCATGTTTTTATATGAAAATTACAGAATTACAAAAACAAAATTGTCGTGAGCCCAGAATTAATTTGTTAATGTATCCATATATAAAAAAAATGTATCACTGTATAGATTTTCTCTATAATTAATCTTAATAAACCTTAATAAGATAAGATTTGTGCAGTTTGTCATTTTGCGTATGTTGTTTCCTTAAAGCCACTGGCTAACATTTATCACGGTTAAAAAAATGTGAGCTACATAATCCTCCACGCTCCATGTGTCTTAGATAAGGTCTAATAATGAAGCCCTGAAAAATTGTATTTCAAAATGATGATTTAGTGCTAAAAAAAGTGAAAATCTACAAGCATTCAAATTTGCCGGATTCACCTGCCCATTTTCTGCCATGACTTACTGTGTGCAGATCTAGGTTATTTTATCATCCACCGGAGTAGAAATTGTTTATTCATGCATACCTTTCCATTGGCCGCATAACTTCCCAAATTTGTGTATTCTAGTGTGCTTATTTTGTCCATTTGAACACATATATGTAGCTAAGATATAAAAAATTGACATTTTTTTGAAGCTCCATAATGTTAGCCTACCACTGTAATAATTTAGTGTGCGCCCTTTGGATCTTAACGACAGATTTGTATAGAGAGACAGAGAAAAGGGGAGTTTAAAATGCAGTCAAGGAAGATCGCTATACGTCGTGGTCTCGCGAACATACACTAGTAGGTATTTACTTTCTTGGTAGTCTTTGTTGTTCATTCTGCCAGGTTATACAATCAACACATCTAAATTGAATTCTCTTCTGCACAAAGTGGACTTCAGTGTGAGTAAATGTATTTAACATTGTTGCGTTACTTTGTTGCGTAAAAGCTGTGCTACAATGGTTACCATAAAGTACACTCATCAAGACATCACATCGTCCCGAATTTCACGACCATCGGTCTCTATTTTGACGATTTTGTCATAAAGTTGATCACTTTGGTCGCGAATTTGACTACTTTTGTCGTGATTTTTGTCAACTTACAAGTAAATGGTGTATGCGAGACAGCTGAATAGCAGATCAAGATCAGATTCCCCTCGAGTTGAAACTCTTATTAGAGTATTTCGAATGATAAACAACGATCTGCAGCTAGACGCTTTGAACTGGTCAAGCCATCAGAAAAAAAATCACAACAAAGTTCGTCAAATTCGCTAGCAAAAATCACAAAGTTTACACCACTAAAGTCGCAAAGTTACCAACATCGTTAATTCCACGGCAAATTTGTCAAATTAGCGACCGATGTATTTAATTGCAACTGCTGATTTGTAATTTTAATAATCATGTCAGAAAAAAATAAGCCATGATTCGAACCCTTCATCTACAGTTTTCTGGTAACCAGTGATGATAGCCTTGTGTGTGTTTTTTTTCGCAGCCCGGAAAGCTGTAGATGAGGGGTTCGAATCCTGGTGTCACTTGCACAAAAGCTTGACATCGTAACTTTGCGGACAACTCTAGGTGTAAAATCATAATGCCATTCATGAAACCATGACATACTAACTTCATGGACAAGTCCAGTGACAAAGTTATGACGACTCCTGAGCCGTCATAAATCAGACACCATCTACAATTACAATGTACGCACGCTGTTTCAAGAATCCAAAAATGGTCAAATACAACCGGTAGAATTAAAAGTTTTACAATAATAGAAACTGTGAAACATGTAAAATCATGTATTGAAATATAAAAGTAACATTTCAATTTAGATTAATTTTTGATTAAATTTTGTTATGTAAGGTGTCACGATGTTAGTAGGCTTACACATTTTATCTCTATTTAAAGACACGTTGAATGTAAATATACTTCAATTGATTAATTTCGTAAATTAAAAGCAAAATGGTATCAACAGAGTAACAGCTGTAATTTCAAGGTGAGCCAGGAACATTAATGTTATTTTTTGTTTGTTTACTAAACAACTCACCCCAGATAATCCATGTTGCCATCAGGCGCTCAACAAAGACATAAATGAGACCAAAATATGCCCGAAAATCACTTTAACAGTCAGATGATCACTTGCGCCATTAGGCTATTTATGAAGAACATGTGTATGAAATCTGTAGAACAGTAATTACATAGAATTTGACAAATGCCCCAAACCACCTGTCAGCTACATATTTCTTTTTACAAGGCATTAATTCTTATCAAACCTTTTCAGTCTTTATATTTCCACAAAAATTATTTACAGCTTCTATGATTTGCTGAAGGCTCTTAGATGGTATTTTCTTCTGTAAACCAGTGCATTTACTCAACATCAATTTGTGCAAGCGTGTAAAACAGACGCCCTACATTTAAGTAGTGGACATTTTCTCTTTGTGTTCTTGATTTTAGATTATATAGATTTAACCAACCGACTAATAAATAAGTAAACGAGGCAAGATAGAATTCTGTTGTCTATTGAATACATTTTTAATGGAAAAGTAGAGGAAAAAAATTACTAGGGTTAAGGTTAGAAGAATCTTCTTAGAAGAAACTTCTTCTACTGCTCGAACTTGATGAGATGGACTTGAAGAGCTTGTATCTTCTGAGAGTGAAATGTGAGCTAAAGAACGTCGGTAACCATTATGTAGACCACTTAATGACAAAAGTCACCTGATTAAGAGGGCGTGTCCTATCGAGAAAATATGTTGCAAAGGTTTAAGATTGCAGTAGCAGATTTTTTTTTTTAATAAAGAAAAGACTTCATGTTTCATATTTACTTTGCATCTTCATATTTCAGAGAGAAAAAGGTCACCTACAATTTTAACGCAATCACACTCTTCTTTGGCACTTCTCCGACACGTGCCACCTGAGCTCTGATTGGACAACAGCATGGGACAAAATGAAGTCTATTGGCTGATTCAAATGTGACAGTACACGTGTGTTTAACGTACTTACCTTTTCCTGACAAAAAGTATGGTTTACTTTATATTTTACTGTCTTGAAATGGAATACTCAGGCTACAATATGTGATGGTGAATCATATTCCATCCAACTGGTATCAGAAATTTGTGGGAAATTCCCTATGACTTCATTTTCTGTACTTAATTTTGCGTCTTCATATTTAGTCACGCGTCTCAGTGACACTTCTGCGACAAGTACCACCTGCGCTCTGACACCCCGATAGTACGTATAACACACATTCCATTGGCTAATGTAAATGCGATGATAAACATATTTATACCTTACTTAACGTTTTCCTGGCAAAAAGTTTGGTTTATTCTATATTTCTGATCTTGAAACGTATCTTGACTTCAGTACACAATGTTAACTTATATTTCATCCCGCTGAGATCAGACTTTTAAGGGAAATTCCCCGAGACATAATATGTTTCTGTATTTTTGTGCATCTTCATATTTCAGAGACTATAAAAGGTCAGTTAGAGTTAAAAAGTGAAAACGTCTCTGTGACACTTCAGTAACGCTTGTCATCTTAGCTTTGATTGGACAATAGCATGAGACAAAATGAATTTATTGGCTATTGAAATATGGCGTCATAATCGCAAAGCTATTTGATAACTAGTTTATTGTTAATTTACATTAGGTTGTGTGGGTCATGTTTATTATAGTGATTAAGTAACACATACAAAATATCGAATGTGATAATCAGATTTGACAGTTGCTGCTATTCGTCAAAGTCGAAACTGACTAATAGAAAAAGGTTGAAAAGAAACAACGTCGAAAGTTCAGACATACAGTGAAGCTAACCTCTCCATTATTTTGACAAATTTTGATCTTTTTGTCTGTTATTTCATTTATTTTCTCTCTTGTGATAATCATGCCACAACGAATTAAAAGAAACACACAGAAACGCCCACAGATACACACGTTGTTAAAGGGAATTAAAGGGCAAAATTTTAAAATTGAGATTTTTTTTACTAAATATTTTTAGGTTTAGTTAAATGGTTTTGTTGTGTCTTATATTGTTTTAAAACATACCCTTGCAATAAGTTTGATGAATATTTCATTTTGATATAAGCATTGGGGAGGAGACTATATATTTGTCCCTTCTCCTATATTTTCATAACACTGTAATTTAGAGAACTGCACTTCAAGGGAGATTAAACTATTACAGAAATAGTGTCATCTCTCTTGAAGTACTGACCTCCGAATTATATTCACTCTATTTTTTTATAAAGTCATCATTTAATAGCTTCATGTTTCCAGTTTATAAATTAGAGTTACATGATCTTTTATGCTATTCTTATCTCTGATAGGGTCTAAATCTAAAGACCTGGAAAAATGTCAAATCAAAACAATCATTGAAAAGAAGTAAAATTGATAAGCGACGATACCATAACTGTATAAAGGTTTGTGTTTCAGGGTGTTTGTTTATCCATTCAAGCTCTATCATGATGATGATAATGATGATGATGATAATAATAATGATGATGATGATAATAATAATAATAATAATAATAATAATAATAATAATAATAATAATAATAATAATAATAATAATAATAATAATAATAATCACAATAATATTTAACAACTATATAGCACTTAATATGCTTTGTTTCTAAGCGCTTTGTAAGTTATACATAACAAAACTAATATCGAAATTTGCCCATTTCTTTAAATGGGATTTTCATAATGTTAACCAGTGCGTTAACCCAAGATTCTTGAATTCGCTCAATCAAAGCCTAGCACACAACAAAATATTAAAGGACAGGAAAGTTGAAATATTGAAAGAAAATGAACAAGATTAAAAAACGAATGACAAAGTCTACCCCAGTGATGTGCCGCGTGTCTTTTTTTCTTTATCAAACTTGACACTATTACATCAAAATACTTGACAAGTTAAAAAAACAAAAACATAATACTTTTAATTTTCAAACGGGTTACCATGGCATCATGACACTTGTCTCTGCCAACTGTTCTGAACGGGGTCTGTTAGGGAGTGTCCCTTCTACTTGCCCCCTGCTGAGACAAAATTCTTCTGTGGTTTCAATATCATTAATCTTGGCTTTGAAACTCTCTGTACAAACGAAACGCTTTCATGTGACTATACCCTCTGACCCAGTCGTACGCAGGATTTTGGCAAGGGGGGGGGGGGGTAATATTAATTTTCCCGCCAAAAGTTTTTTTTAACCTGCCAAATTACAAGCCAAACATCATCCGACATGTGTGTGTGGTGGGGGGGGGGGGGTCCGATCTAATTCATGAATAAATGAAGTCTATTGGCGGATTCAAATGTGAAGGTAAACATGTGTTTAACGTACCTACATTTTCCTGACAAAAAGTATGGTTTACTTTATATTTCACTGTCTGGAAATGGAATACTTAGGCTACAATATGTTATGGTAAATGATATATCATCAAACTGGGATCAGAAATTTGTGGGAAATTCCCTATGACTTCATTTTCTGTACTTAATTTTGCGCCTTCATATTTAGTCACGCGTCTCAGTGACACTTCTGCGACAAGTACCACCTGCGCTCTGACACATCAATCATGCCAATAGTATAAGACAAACTCTATTGGCTAATTCAAATGCGATAATAAACATGTTTATACCTTACTTAACGTTTTCCTGGCAAAAAGTTTGGTTTATTTTATATTTCTGATCTGGAAATGTATCTTGACTTCAGTATACAATGTTAACTTATATTTCATCCCGCTGAGATCAGACATTTGAGGGAAATTCCCCGAGACATGATAACTTTCTGTACTTTTGTGCATCTTCATATTTCAGAGACGATCAAACGTCTCTGTGACACTTTAGCAACACTTACCATCTTAGCTCTGATTGGACAATAGCTTGGCTGATTGAAGTATGACGTCATGTCGTAAACCGATCTGATAACCAGCTCGTTGTTAATTAACATTAGGTTGCGTTGATCATGTTTATTATAGTGATTAAGTAACACATACGAAATATCGAATGTGATAATAAGATTTGACAGGTGTCACCATTCGCCAATGTCGAAACACTAACGAAAAAGGTTAATAAGAAATAATGAATTAATTAATCATATCAATAAGTTGTAGTGTTAAAAATCCCCATCCAGGTTCTCTACGTCGAAAGTTCAGACATACAGTGAAACTAACCTCTCAATTATATTCTACAAATTTTGATCTATTCGTCTATTATTTCATTTATTTTCTCTCTTGTGATAATCATGCCACAAAGATTAAAATAAACACACAGAAACGCCCACCAGCTCACGGATACACACGTTGTGTTAAAGGAATACAATCAATAAATATCTTTTTTTTTTAGGGGGGGGGGGGGGCTTTAAACAATAATTAAACAGTTGAGGAAATCCAGAGGGGCGTTGATCCATTTTTGCGTAGTAAGAACAATTTCAACGTTTTTTGGCGCGGTCTGAACGCAAATTGCAAAATAAAAATTAAACGGCAAAATTGAGAATGTTTTTTTTTTTTTTAAAAGATTTGTAGGTTTACATGGTTTAGTTAAATAGTTTTATTGTGTCTTATATTGTTTTTAAACATACCCTTGCATTAAGTTTGACGAATATTCATTTTGATATAAACATTGGGGAGGGGACGATATATTTGTCCTTTCTGCTATATTTTCATAACACTGCAATTTAGAGAACTGCACTTCAAGGGAGAATAAACTATTACAGAAATAGTGTTATCTCTCTTGAAGTACTGTTCTCCGAATTATATTCACTCTATTTTTGTTAAAGGTATCATTTAATAGCATCATGTTTCCAGTTTAAATATTATAGTTACATGATCTTTTATGATATTCGTATCTATGATAGGGTCTAAATCTAAAGACCTGGAAAAATGTCAATTTAAAGCAATCATTGAAAAGAAGTAAAATTGATAAGCGACGATACCATAACTGTATAAAGGTTTGTGTTTCAGGGTGTTTATTTATCCATTCAAGCTCTATCATGATGATGATAATGATGATGATGATAATAATAATAATAATTATAATAATAATGATGATGATAATAATAATAATAATAATAATAATAATAATAATAATAATAATAATAATAATAATTAAATTATATAGCGCTTAATACGCTTATCTAAGCGCTTTACAAATTATACATAATCAAACTAATATCAAAATTTGCCCATTTCTTTAAATGGGATTTTCACAATGTTAACCAGTGCTTTAACCCAAGAGTCTTGAATCCGCTCAATCAAAGCCTAGCACACAACAAAATATTAAAAGGACAGGAAAGTTGAAATACTGAAAGAAAATGAACAAGATTAGAAAAAAAAATAAATGACAAAGTGGTACCCACAGCGTCATGACACTTGTTTCTGACAACTGTTCTGAATGGGATCTGTTAGGGAGTGTCCCTTCTGCTTGCTCCCTGCTGAATCAAAATTCTACTATGGCTTTAATATCATCAAACTTGGCTTTGAAACTCTCTGTAAAAACGAAACGCTTTCATGCGACTATACCCTCTGACTAATACCCCTTTCACGCTGGCGAGATTTTACCCGGGTGCACCCGGGTACACCTGGGGAATCTCTCAGCATGAAAGGACACTCGGTTGAACTCCCGGGGAACCTCCGATTAATTTTTCGAAAAATTTTACCCTGCAACCGTCCAGGGTAAACACGGATGAACCACCGGGTGTTCACCGGGGAAAGTCTAGCGTAAAAGGGTGTCTCGGTTAATTCTCCGGGTGAAATCACTGATCTCTGTACTGTTGATGTGTTTTTAGAGCTCAGTGAGCGAAATGTGCTAGTAGATTCATATCAGAAGTTGTATTTGTGAACGAAATCTATTCAAAGTTACATTTGAGTAGACCAGGTGGAATTACGGCGCGATATTTTTACGCTGGAACCTATAGTAAAATCCGCAAAAGAAGCGGGTTTTTTTTTTCAGTTATAAAATTACTGACGAATGTGCGAATGACGGCATGCATCACCTTGCTTGGTTTCTACCTTCATGGCAATACATGTAGGCCTACATGTACGAAAGTACTTCGCCTGTATAATCAAGGAGGTATGGCCTGGTCGGCCATCCCTTATGGAAAGAACACAGTGTTACCACAGTGTGTACCACAGTGTGTACCATAGTGTGTACCACAGTGTGTACCACAGTGTGGAACACAGGGTAATAGCACTATGTGGTTAATTTATGATTTTGGGACGTGTGGTAACGCTGTGTATTTACCACACTGTGTTACACAGCATTACCACACGGTGTAACACAGTGTGTAACACAGCGTTACCACACCGATCCAACACTATGGGAAATTTCACAGCATTACCACATGGTCTAAAACACATTACACACACTGTGTACCACAGGGTTATAATTACCACATAGTCAATCACACTGTGGTATTAACCACTGACCACATAGTCTATCACACTGTGGTATTCACCACACAGTCAACCACACTGTGGCATTCGCCACAGTAACGACAGTTTATCACACTGTGGTATTCACCACATAGTCCACACTGTGGTTTTCACCACACAGTCAACCACACTGTGGTATTCACCACACAGTCAACCACACTGTGGTATTCACCACACAGTCAACCACACTGTGGTATTCACCACACAGCCAACCACACTGTGGTATTCACCACACAGTCCACACTGTGGTATTCACCACACAGTCCACACTGTGGTATTCACCACACAGTCAACCACACTGTGGTATTCACCACACAGTCCACACTGTGGTATTCACCACACAGTCCACACTGTGGTATTCACCACACAGTCCACACTGTGGTATTCACCACAGTCCACACTGTGTTATTCATCACACAGTCAACCACACTGTGGTATTCACCACACAGTCCACACTGTGGTATTCACCACACAGTCCACACTGTGGTATTCACCACACAGTCCACACTGTGTTATTCATCACACAGTCAACCACACTGTGGTATTCACCACACAGTCAACCACACTGTGGTATTCACCACACAGTCAACCACACTGTGGTATTCACCACAGTAACCACACAGTCTATCACACTGTGGTATCCACCACACTGTGGTATTCATCACAGTCACTACATCACACTGTGGCATTTACCACATAGTATATCACATCCACCACACTGTGGTATTAACAGGTATCACATGATTCACCACATAGTCCAGTACTTTGGTAGCCATGCACTATACATGTATACCACATACAGACATAGTCCGTTGCACTACTGTATTATAGCAGTCACGCCGGGCTCACAATCTGCAATTCACTGGTTAACTGAAACCAAGCATGGTGTCATACAATATTGACCATAAAAGTATATCAATGACGCCAAGTACTAGTACTTGAATGTCCACAGACTAAACACTGTGTACTCAATTCTGCTGATCTCAATACAAGTGGTAGCTCTTCATAACAATTAATGTACAGAATTTTGTCACCAATTCATAGTAAATTGTCAAATTTATTACTTTTCCAATTTTGGCGTGCATCCCAGACTGAAAAATAACCAACTGCAAAGCTTCCACTCTCCTGATCACAACACACTTGAATTTGAGAACAGTAATCGTCTGCTGTACCTGGCATGAGGTGATATACTCTCGGGTAATTGTATGGCAAAATTGTGCTTTGGTTCCAATCGAGGAGTCACACAGAGGAGTAATCCACAGGAAACTAGCAAATACAATGAGAAATGAACAATTTCAAATAGCTTTTCACATTTTAATATAAAAAACACTAATTAAAACCAAACCTGATACATGAATACAAAGTTTCAAACACTAATTGAAACAAAACCTGATACAGGAATACAAACACTCATACAAATTTCATATCACTGGTTAAGTGATAACCCCCCCCCCCCCCGGGGGGTAATGACTTAACCAATGAGGGACCAGGGTGCACTGTCACTACAAGGTGTACACATTGTTGATCACAGGATACCCTAAAAAGGAATTCAATTCTGAAAAGATACCCTTTTACAGAAAACCTTATTTTAAAAGTAGGCCCCCATACCCTTTTTCCTGATCTGGTGATTTTGATATCTTTTTCTTTTCACTGTACGCACATGCATTGCCAGATCGTGTAAAACAATCCTTTTTCACGTATTTCTTCACATGCGCATGGTGTACACCTTGGAACGACAGTACAGTACTGTACTTTTAGGCAAACATTGTCAAAACATGCCAAGTGTTTAGGTGAAGTGAACAAGACCAAAAACATAGCTGCTCTAATGTTATAACTATGTAGCAACCTGCACTGTATCAGGAGTTGATTTTTAGTGGGAAGGGAAATCAGGGTCAGCAATAACTGGATTAATTTCACACAAACTACCTGACCATCAATAACTGACACATTTTGCAATGAGGTATGCCATGCAGGTCTTACATGGCAAGTAATATGAATATTGAAAAAATTCTTCATGACAGGTGAATTGATTACTTTGTATAAAGCAATTCACAAATGGGTATGCATTAACATTTGTTTTCATTACCAAAATGGCTTATTCGAAAATAATGTCAGACTTGGGGATACATGAAATAGATTTTGTCAATTTTCAGTCCCTATCCCTCCTAACATGCTAAAGTCCTTTAGAAACAAAAGTCCAAGAGCAATTGTGTAGCTTTAAGTTTTTTGATGAAACCATCAAGACATATAATACCACAGTCTACCTTTATACATTGGTTAAAATTCTTTACATGCAATGGTTTATTTTCATTAGCAAAGGAATACTCTTCTGCTTGCCTGTGTCCAACTAACTAACAATATAGATTTATGGCCGGGTTTTAACCGAACTGCTCTTGAATACTAAAGAATCCAATGTGCATGCCTAATTTAAATCTTAAATTGTCTTGGGACTGGTTAGTATCTTGGACAACACGACCCAACCCAATCATCAAATATTCTTTATTCCAGAGATACAAACATGCTATGCTATTAGTATGCTATTATGGGTGTGTCAAAGAAAACCTCACAATATATCATCAACAGATAATGAATCATAACATATAAATCCTCTCCTGCAAGATATCATAGTTTGTCACTGGGCTGTTAAAACCTCTTATCTCAAATTTTAATAAATACTGTGCATAGGCTATGTTATTTGAACTTGAGACTTTGTTTGATAATCAATTGTTTTAAGGTATGCAACTCATGTGGTTAGAAAATGAAATATGTCTTAAACTTTCACCAAAATTTGAGATATGAGATTTTATCAGGCCAGCGACGATTTGTGAAAAAAGAACTCAGTGGTTGAAATACAACAAGGACTACGCACAGCATACTAGTAGCATACCCTCGCCCCTCGCCAAGTACTAGGTGTTAAAAATAATAATGTGTGTTATTAATTTTGAAAATTAATAACACAAACACTGTACAACAGATTATACTGGCATTGAGTATAGTTACAGAATAATAGTGTACATTTTTGTTTGAGGTGATTTGAATATGTTATCAGTGATCAGTTTTATGTAATTCATGCTTGTTTAAAAGTTAGGGTTCAGATTTTGCTCAATATCCAACCCCTGTACAAAATTGAAACTGTACAGAAAGCAAATGGTGTGTGTTAGAAGTGTTGTTCTAGTCCCAACCACAATACATTAGACCAATGGTATGGTATAGTAATAAAGTTCTAGCAGTGCCATTTGAATATTAATTAAAGCATTTACGAGCCTGGCTGTAGTGAGAGATTGATATATCCTAATGTTCTAAACCCGTGCACTGTTCGCTGTCACCTGCCATTGTCTATTGGCTATTGTGTGTACTAAAAACACACTCTCACACACACGCATTTTGATTTCTGTACAGTTTTTCAATTTGTACAGGGGTTGATATTGAGCAAAATTGAACCTAATTTTTAAACAAGCATGAATTACATTAAACTGATGATATTATATTGCAAACCCCCTCAAACAAAATGTTCAACTACTTGCTGTACTAAACTCAATGCCAGTATAATCTGTGTACAGTCTTTTGTGTATTAATTTTCAAATTTAACAAAATAGCAATTTTAAGCACCGTAGTTTACAAACAGGATACATACCCATGTTTATTGAACTGTGACGTTTTCCCTTTGTCCTAATTAGTCTAAGATCAAATTCTGTCTAACATCTCTAAAGCTATCAAATGGAACATGCAATGAACTATACTATACTATATGGGCAACACATACAGCCTTTGACCTTTGACCCACATAATCCAAAATCAAACATTACCCTTTGTGTGTGTATTTTGATACTACATGTATATACATTCATACCAAATTTCATTATACTCTGTCTAACAAAATACAAAATTTATCAAAAGGAAAACATATTTTTGGATATTTGACCCCCCCCCCTCCCCTCCAAAGTTAATATGAGGTTAAGTTAAACAGAAACTAATATTTACATTTCATGAGCTATGACCGAAATCAAACTTGGGCTGTAGTTTGATATCATGTACCATAAATCAAATCTCGTGAAATTTTGTTGAACATTAGTAAAGCTATCAAATGGAAACCAGTAATACGGACAGACAGACGCATGTTACAAACGTTACTTACAGCGCATATGTGCCAGCTAATGTGTGTAAAATTGGGCCTCCTGTTGCTTTATTTTTGGTAAACGGAGGAGTTGGAACCATCATTTATTTACATTTTCATCTCTGCTGATAGACATTTCAGTGACTTATTTAGTGAGTCAATTCATTTTGATATGTTTGCAAAACCATGAAAACATTACTACAGCAGCGATATATCTGTTACTTTATACAGCAAGGAAAATATGTGTCCCGACTTCCTCATTGTAAAGAAGTTTGCCTGTATAAGTCTTACTGGTCATTTTTTCACATGATAATTTGTCAATGTGGATAATGGACGTGTTAAGACATTAGCCACATGTGGGATTGGTTGTACTTGTAGGCACAACAGAAATGTAATACTTAGTTTGCTTGTTTCTCAGCCCTGCGATGAGGTTGCTCGTGCATCCTTTAAGCTTATGACGGTATGACCCACGTTGACACAGACCTGCCGAGCAGTCGTGCAGGGAAATCAACTGATGGTGTATGCTGAATATCAGAAAATAAAGAGACACAAAAACTGGCACAAATTAACATTTAAAAGTAAATAAGAGGATAGAAAAAAAATGTAATGAATACTTCTGCAAACAAAGATTACAGGTCTTGTTTACCTTTAAAGGCGTAAAATGACAATGGTCACAGTTTAAAAGAAATTGAGCTACACAATCCTCTCAATCCGGTCTACGTCTTTCTGATAAAGTCCTGAAGTGAAGCCCTGAAAAATTGTCCTTCAAAATGATCTTTTAATGTGCTAAAAAAAAAAAAATATCATGTATCAGCTACCGTGCATTGATAATTTCTTGTTAGATTTGTTTTACTACTTTTAGAACCACCCCCCCCCCCGACCAATTGGGTTGGAAATTAAACTCAAGCAATTGGGCAGACACCTCCAGCTCCTGATTCAGTAGGGAAGCAGGTTAGCATTAGCGGAGATTTCATGTGACGAGTGGGGGGACGGAAACACAAGGCGGTGTAATAAAAAATAACCTCATGCGGGGTAAAATATCACCCCGAGGATACAATTTTCATTACAAAGTGGAAGAATGACTTCAACCCCCCCCCCCCAGCATTAATAACGGTTAATATAATAATAAT